>CAUYQU010098845.1:0-10306 GCA_963574635.1 Cheracebus regulus
GTGGCTCCTCTGCCGGGAATCTCCCGGTCTGTGGGCAACAAAAATTCGTCGGAAAGTGCGGCGTCCACTCGTTCTCTGCGCTTTCACTGGGAGCTACATTCCTGAGCTGTTGCTAATCGGCCATCTTGGATCTCTCCCCAGGATCGTTACTATGTTTTAAAAAAAAGTAAAAGTAACAAGTGTTGTCGAGGGTGTGGAGATGGGAACCCTTGTGGGATGTTACAAATATAAAGTGATGTAGCCACTGTGGGAAACAATATAGCAGTGTTTCCTCAAAAAAAATATATCCTCAAAACAATATATCCTCAAAAAATAAATAAATGGGACAGCCGCGGTGGCTCATGCCTGCAATCACAGCACTTTAGGAGGCCGAGGTGGGTGGATCATGAGGTCAGGAGTTCAAGACTAGCCTGGCCAAGATTGTGAAACCCTGTCTCTACTAAAAGTACAAAAAATTAGCTGGACGTGGTGGCAGGTGCCTGTAATCCCAGCTACTCTGGAGGCTGAGGCAGGAGAATCGCTTGAACCTGGTAAGCGGAGGTTGCAGTGAGCCGAGATCATGCCACAGCACTCCAGCCTGGGTGACAGGGCAAGACTTTGTCTCTAAATAAATAAATAGGCCCTAAGCAGCGGCTCACACCTGTAATTCCAGCACTTTGGAAGGCCGAGGCAGGCAGATCATCTGAGGTCAGGAGCTCAAGACCAGCCTGGCCAACATGGTGAAACCCCATCTCTACTAAAAAAAAAAAAATACAAAAATTACCCAGGCATGTTGGTACGTGCCTGTAGTCCCAGAGGCTGAGGAATGCATTGCTGGAGCCTGGGAAGCAGAGGTTGCAGTGAGCCAGGATCGTGCCACTGCACTCCAGCCTGGGCGACGGGAGTCTGTCTCCAAAAAATAAAACAATAAAATAATAAAATAAAATAAAATAGATCTGGGCTGAGTGGCTCATGCCTGTAATCCCAGCACTTTGGGAGGTCAAGGCAGGCAGATCACTTGAGGTCAGGAGTTCGAGGCCAGCCTGGCCAACATATAGTGAAACCCCGTCTCTGCTTAAAAAAAAAAAAAAAAAAAAATTATCCGGGTGTGGTGGTGGGCCCCTGAAGTCCCAGCTACTCGGGAGGCTGAGGCAGGAGAATCACTTGAACCTGGGAGGCGGAGGTTGCAGTGAGCTGAGATCGCACCACTGTACTCCAGCCTGGGTGACAGAGTGAGACTGTGTCTCAATAAATAAATAAATAAATAAATAAATAAAAATTTAAAAAATAAAACAGATGGAAAATCCTGTCCTGAGCACTGGGGGAAGGCAGGCCCAGGTCTTGCACCGCGCGCCCGGCTGGACATTTTGATGACAGCCCCTGTGCTTCGAGCTCCGGGAGTGGAACTGGCTGCCCTCAGCTTCCCCTCCTCTGGCTTCCCCCTGCATGACTGCAGGCTACGTTTTAAAGATTTTTAAATCAACTTTAAATTTCAGAATAGATTTAGACTTACATAAAGGTTTCAAAACGAACCCGAGAGTCCTGTTGCGTGTTCATGGGGGAGGCCGGGGCGTGAGTCCTCACGGGGACTGGGCCGGGTCACCGCAGCCACCAGCCAGCCGGTTCATTGCCAGTGGCCACTGATTTCAAGGCAAAGCACCCAGTGGCCACCACGGAAGCTGCCTCCATACGTTACTTCCGTTTTCACAGGCGGCGTGCAGCCCCGGGGGTCTGTGAAACTGTCCTGGTTCTAAGCCAGTTTGAGGATCGTGAATGAAAGCCAATGAAGACGTTTAAACTGAATTTGTTGCAGTGTTGTCTGACAGTTCCGTACACCCCGCACACACAGTTTCCCTGCTTATTTAGCGTCTCACGTTCGGGAGATGTGTTTGCTACCCTTGAGGACCCGGTGTGTCCTGGCATCGGACTAGAATTTTCGTTTGCATTCCTCTGGTGTTACGGATGCTGAGCACCTTTCTCCTTTCCATGTGCTTTTTGTTTTGCTTTGTTTTTCGAGACAGAGTCTCACTCTGTCGCCCAGGCTGGAGTGCAGTGGCGAGATCTCGGCTCACTCCAGCTCCCAGGTTCAAACAATTCTCCCACCTCAGCCTCCCGAGTAGCTGGGATTACAGGTGTGCACCACCACACCCAGTTAGTTTTTGTATTTTTACTAGAGATGGGGTTACACCATGTTGGCCAGGCTGATCCCGAATTCCTGACATCAGGTGATCTACCCGCCCCAGCCTCCCAAAGTGCTGGGATTACAGGTATCAGCCACTGCGCCTGGCCCCCATTTTTCTATGTTTATTGGCCACTTGTATCACATCTTTTTTTTTTTTTTTTTTTTTTGAGACAGGGTTTCACTCTGTTGCCCAGGCTGGAGTGCAGTGGTATAACCACAACTCATTACAACCTCCATTACCTGGGATCAAGCAATCCTCCCACCTCAGCCTCCCAAGCAGTTGGGACTACAGGTGATTGCCACCATGTCTGGCTAATTTTTACATTTTTTTTTTTTTTTAAAAGAGACAAAGTCTCACCCTATTGCCCAGATTGGTCTCAAACTCTGGGCTCAACTCCCCTCTCAGCCTTCCAAAGTGCTGGGATTACAGGTGTGAGCCCCTGTGCCCAGCCATAATTAAAAAAAAAAAAATTTTGTCACAAGAGGGTCTTACTATGTGGTCCAGACTGGTCTCAAACTCCTGGCCTCAAGTGATCCTCTCATCTCAGCCTCCCAAAGTGCTGGGATTATAGCCATGAGCCATTGTAACTGGCCTGTATACCATCTTTTATGAAATGGCTATTTAGGTCTTATATCAGGTTTTAAAAATGGGGTTGCTTTTATTTTTATTATTGATTTGTAGGGGTTCCTTACATATTCTGAATGCATTTTTTTTTCTTTTAGGACAGAGTTTTATTCTTTGTTGTCCAGGCTGGAATGCAGTGGCTTGATCTCGGCTCACTGCAATCTCCATGTCCTGGGTTCAAGCGATTCTCCTACCTCAGCCTCCAGAGCAGCTGGGATTACAGGCACCTGCCACCACATCCAGCTAAGTTTTGTATTTTTCGTAGAGATGGGATTTCACCATGTTGGCCAGTCTGGTCTTGAACCCGTGACCTCAGGTGATCTGACCGCCTTGGCCTCCCAAAGTGCTGGGATTACAGGTGTGAGCCACCACGCCCAGCCATGAACGCAAATCTTTCGTCATATATATCTAATATGAATACTTTTTCTCAGTGTATGTATTGCCTGTTCATTTTCTTCTTGGTTTCTTTTGATAGGCAAAAAAAAAAAAAAAAAAAAAGAAAGAAAGAAAGAAAAAAGATTTTGATAAAAATGTCCTTTTCTATCTAATTTATTTTCTTGTATATCTGGTACCTTTGTGACCTGAAGGGAGTCTTTGCCTATCCCAAATTGTCAAGGTTTTCTCTCATCTTCTTCCAGAAGGTCTTGGATTTTATGTTTGAGTCTATGTGATTCATCTTGATTTCATTTTTGTGCAGCGTGAAATAAAGTCGAGGTTCAATTTTTTTTTCCTTTTGGTGACAGAGTCTCGCTCTGTTGCCCAGGCTGGAGTGCAGTGGCAAGACCTTGGCTCACTGCAGCCTCCACTTCCTGGATTCACATGATCCTCCCACCTCAGCCTCCCACTCCCAGGCAGCTGGGATTACAGGCATGTGCCACCACGCCTGGCTCATTTTTGTTTTTTAGTAGAGACGGGGTTTTGCCATGTTGGCCAGGCTGGTCTCGACCTCTCGGGCTCCGGAAATCCTCCTGCCTCAGCCTCTGAGTAGCTGAGACTATAGGTGTGTGCCACCATGCCTGGCTAGTTTTTTATTTTTTATAGAGACAGGGTCTTGCTATGTTGCCCAGGCTGGTCTCCAACTCCTGGGCTCAAGGGATCCTCCCATCTTGGCCTCCCAAAGTGCTGGGAATACGTGAGCCACCGTGCCCAGCCTCCGAAGGAGTTTCTACATGTAGGATCACGTATGTCTTCCTTTCCTTGCTTTGCCTTCTTGCCCTGGGACTTCCTGTGGGGTACAGAGGGAGGTGGTCAGAGAAGCCCCCCCGGCCCTGCTCCCCACCGTGGGGCGGGGCCTTCTGTTTGACCCCGTCAGCCGTGACTTTAGTGTCGGGTTTGGGGGGATGACCTTGTCGGTGTAGTCAGCTCCCTTCCATTGCTGCTTCGCTGAGTTTGCACCATGAATGACGGTGCCTTTTGTCACATGCCCGAGGGGATCACATGGATTTTCTTCTGTTAACATGGATGTGAAAGTTGTCAGAATAAAGATGGAGTCACTGGTGTCAAAACAACAGGCTGGGCACGGTGGCTCATGCTGTAATCCCAGTACTTTGGGAGGCTGAGGCGGGCGGATCACCTGAGGTCAGGAGTTGAGACCAGCCTGGCCAACATGGTGAAACCCCGTCTCTACTGAAAATACAAAAATTAGCCGGGCCATGGCGGCACATGCCTGTAATCCCAGCTACTTGGGAGCGTGAGGCTGAAGTGGGAGGATCAAGTGAACCGGGGAAGTGTAGTCCCAGCTACTCGGGAGGCTGAGGCAGGAGTATCGCTTGAACCCAGGAGGCGGAGGCTGCGGTGAGCTGAGATCACGCCATTGTACTCCAGCCTGGGCAACAGGAGCAAGACTCTGTCACAGACAACAACAAAAACAAAACCCTGACACATAGAGCTGGGGGAGGCGTGAAGAGAAAGGCTACAGACGCCACCGCCCCACACGCAGGGCTTGAAACCTGAACAGTGCTTCTGCGAGGACGTCTGCTTGGCCACGCCCGTCCAACCTCTGGCTGGCTTCAGCCTTGCTATTGGTCTTTGTAGCCGAGGATAATTATTTCGAAACAGCAGGATCCTCCCCATTTCCCCTTTAGAAACGCTCGCCTTCCTTTCGCTCCGGGAATGTGCACAGAGTTTACGGAAGGCAGTGTGTTCCCTTTGCGGTGTGCCAGCCCCGCATAAACGGCTTTGCTTTTAGGGAGTCCATCTCTGTCTGTTATTTAGCTGGACATGGTCAATTATGCTGATTGACTTTAGAAAGCTGAATCCTGACGGGTGGGTGGGGGCTCACACCTGTCATCTCAGCACTTTGGGAGGCCAAGGTGGGCGGATCACCTGAGGTCAGGAGTTTGAGACCAACCTGGCCAACATGGCAAAACCCTGACTCTACTAAAAATACAGAAATTAGCTGGGCATGTTGGTGTGTACCTGTAATCCCAGCTACTCGGAAGGCTGAGGCAGGAGAAACACCTGAACCCGGGAGCGGAGGCTGCAGTGATACAGTGAGCCAAGATTGCACCACTGCACTCCAGCCTGGGCGACAGAGCAAGACATCATCTAAAAAGAAAAGAAGAAGAAGGCTGCACCCTTGCCTTCCTGGGAGAAACTGCCCTTGGTCTTGATGTATTATCCTCTTTATTGTAGGGGGCACACGGCAACATATTCAATCTTATGTCCAAGGCATTGGAGGCTGGGGTATGGGCAATGCTGAGGCACTGTGTGCATGTTATTTGTGCACGAGAATGAAACTCCTTGACCCTGAAAACAGGACGGGGAGTGGAGTGTGTGGTGTGATGAGGGGCGCTGAAAACAATCTCCTGAGAATGCAGCTTGAGTGTGTACGAGGCGACGGGGCCTTCAAAGCCCACCGCAGATGAACATCCAGTGCATGCTTGTAGCTAATACAAGCCCTTTCAATAAAGACTTGGCGGATGGTGCTGGGGCGGACTCTCTCAGAAGAGCTACCCCCAGCCCCTCAGCTGGAACTGCCTGGGGACTTCGTTCTCTGTGTTCACTGCAAGCTATAAGCGTTGCATTTATATGTTACTCAATTCAATCTACTAATATTTCATTACAACTTTGATGTCTATGTCTTTTTCTATTTATTAATTTTTTTCTATTTGCTTTTTAGGCAAGTATTCTAGAAGCTGTTCTGTGTCTATGAGGAAAGCTAGTCTGTCATTTTCTTTTCCTGTATATCTTTTCTGGTTTTGAGCTCATAGTAATGGTGGCTTCGTAGACTCGTATTTCCTGCAAGAGTCTGTGTAGAATGGAAATTTTTCCTCCCTAAAAGTGTGGTTGCATCTGCCAGTGAAGCCATCTGGCCAGGAGTTGTCTTTGTGGGAAGGTTTTAGTTATAAATGGAATTTCTTTACTAGATGCAAGGCCATTCTGGTGATGTGCTCTTCTGCCGGTTCTGACGATGGGTGTCTTTTGAGGGATGTTTCTATTTCACCTAAGCGGTCAAATTTTTGGTTATTGAGTTATTGATAATCTGGCCATGCTTCCTCTCTGAGCGTCTGTGGGGTGTGAGATGGTGCCTCCCTCGTTCCCAGCTGCGGTGATGTGTGTAAATTTGTGGCCATCAAGTTATTGATAATCCGGCCATGCTTCTTCTCTGATCATCTGTGGGGTGAGCTGGTGCCTCCCTCCTTCCCGGCTGCGGTGATGTGTTTTCTTTTCCTCCCTTTGGTCCCTTTGATCTGCCTGGTTGGAAATCTGTGCTTTCCCTCCATCTTTCCAAACAACCCGCTCTTGCTTTCCTGGATTTCCTCTGCTGTTTGTCTGCTTTCTACTTCATTTCCGTCTACTCACGTCTTCATTATTTCTTCTACCTCATTTGTGTTTAATTATCTTTCTTTAGTTCTTGTTGAGGCCGGGCAGCTCCGTCCTAAGAGGGCCTGAGTTCTCTGGAGGGGCAGGTTTGCGGGGGAACCCAAGGCTCCGAGCCCTGGGTGACTGAGTGCCCTCTTCACTCCTGGCATTCCTGCTGGCCCTCCAGGGACAGGCAGCTGAGCAGGGTGGACGTGGGGCTGCCGGCAGCCACAGGGGGGCAGCACAGGCCCAGGAACAGCCGTGTGTGCGAGTGTATATGTGTGTGCAAGCATGCATGTGTGTGAGCATGTCTGTGTGAGCATGTGTGCGTGCATGTGGTTCAGCATGTATGTGTGTGAATGTGTGTGAGCATGTGTGAGCATATGTGTGAGCATGTATGTATGAGCATGTGAGAATGTATGTGTGTGAGCATGTGTGTTCGCATGCATGTGTTCGCATGTGTGTGCATGTGTGTGTATGTGTGTAAGCTTGTGTGTGAGCATGTGTGCGAGCATGTGCATGCATGTTTGAGCATGCATGTGTGCGAACGTGTGTAAGCATGTATGTGTGTGAGCATGTGTGTGCATGTGTGTGAGCATGTATGTGTGCAAATGTGGGTGAGCATGTATGTGTTTGAACATGGGTATGAGCATGTTGTGAGCATGTATGTGAGCATGAGTGCGTGTGTGTGTGAGCATGTCTGTGTGTGAACATGCATGCATATGTATGTGAGCATGGGTGTGTATGTATGTGTTATTATGGGTGCATGTGTGTGTGTGAGAGCATGCGTGCATATGTGTGTGTGTGAGCATGTGTGTATGTACGTCTGTGAGCATGCGTGCATGTGTGTGAGCATGTGTACGTGTGTATGTGTGCATATGTATGTGTGAGCATGTGTGTGTGCATATGTGTGTGAGCATGTGTGGGTGCAATGTATGTGTGCATATGTATGTGTGTGTGCATGTGTGTGTGTGCATATGTATATGTGTGAGCATGTGTACATGTGTGAACCAAGCCTCCTGAGGTCTAACAGGACTTCTCTGTCCTGTCCCCATCTAGGGCCCCTCCCCTTCTCCGTCCCCTCCTCTTCTGATCCCCTCAGGGCATCGATGGCTAGAGTCCGCCGGCACCCAGCCTCCACTTGGCCCAGTGGATGGCGCCAGGCGTCTGGGAAATGGCCGAAGGCCACAGGCCAGTGAGGGTAGGAGAGAGACGCTTTGCTGGAAGACGCTGGAGGCCGATTCACCCCCACCCAGCCCCTCTCCACCCTCTCCTCCGCTTGGGAATCTTCGACCCCTTCCCCCACTCCCTGAGGCCCAGAGTGAGTTCCAGGAGCTGGTGGGTAGAGGGCGCTGCCAGCCTCTGCCTTGGAAGGCTGAACTCGGAAGAGTTCCCTTTTCATTTTCGCGTGGTCGTGAACGAAGCCCCAGCAAGTGCAGGCTGGGAGGGGCTGGGGCCACGCATGGGGATGGCTGCCGAGTGGTCGGTCCTGCAGATATGGGGGCACACACGGGCACGAGCACAGCGGGACCCAGCCAGCCCGGGAGGAGTGGGGGAGGGGAGCCAGGAGTCTGGGGTCTGGGGGTGAGGGTTGCCGAGGGGCAGCCTGGGGCTGGGTGGGCAGACAGGTGGGAGCCAGGCTGGGGGTCCAGGATGGGTCTTGGGTACCGCAGGAAGGAGACGGGCGGGGCTTGAGGAGGGGGCAGTGGCTGAGGGAGTGGCGCTGAGGACACAGTGGAGTCGTCGCCCCCTCCCCCTGCTTCCCACCCTGCAACAGGCAGAGCTGGGGCTTCACTGTGACCCCCTCACTTGGGCAGCTGGGGTGATAGTGACCCAGCGGTGGGGCATGGCTAGGTCTGAGGAGTTACAGGGTGCAGGGAGGAACTTCACGGGCCAAGAGGCATTTGTGTTGTGCCAGGGTGAGTGGGGTGGGGCGTGCCGAGTACCCAGGTTCCCCACCCAACAAATCACAGCTGCAGCATATGGCTGGTAGGGCCTTTGTTTGCCAAGAAGGGAGAAGGGGCTGGGAAGCCCTCGGAAGCTCAGAGCAGTGGGTCCTGATGCCACTGGAGACCCAAGTACAGAGGGGTGGGCGCAGGGCCTGGGCCAGGGCCCGGGTGAGGACCCCGGTCTCCAGGGACCCCCTGCAGGACACAGGGCACGGGCGCCCTCCACCCTGCCAGCCTTCTCAAGCCGGTTCAGCAGCTCCGTGACTGTCCCCACGATCTGTCCAGGGGCCCCACTCCCCAGCTGGACACAGGTCAGAGGCAGGCGGAATTCCCGACACACAAGCCCCTGGGGAGAGGAGCCGAGGGCCCCACACTCACCCCCAGGCAAGCCCAGGGCAGGGGCTGCGGAATTCCCGCTTCTTGCCTGTGCGGTCCGCTGCAGCTCCTTCCTCGGGACACACAGGCCCAGTGTCTGCGCTCTCCCAGGCTTCATAGGACAGGCGGGTCCATGAGACCTGCCCGTGTCCTTGAGGGGCTGCCAGGGGCTAGGCGGGGTGGGCAGGCCGAGCGCAGGCTGAGGGCAGAGGACGTGGGAACGTGCAGTGTGACAGGTGTTGTCGGGGCCTGATTGAAGTGGCTTCCCCGAGGGAGCAGGGAGGAGGGGCAGACGCTTGCCCACAGGTAGGGGACCGAGGGCTGGCTGGCAGCTGGCTTGGCGTCTGTCCCTGGGCAGGTAGACCCCAGGAGGAGTCCCGGGAGAAAGGGCCGAGCTCTAGCTGGAAGCCACAGTGTGACTGCTGGGCCAGGGGGAGCTGCCCCACCCCAACGCCCTTCTGGAATGCTGGGTGAAGACCCCTCGACTGAGATGACACTCCTTTTTCCCCCAATACCACACTTTCTTCCTTTGGCTTTTAGGAGCATCTTGGTGACTCTTTTAGACAACTCTTCCTCGTACAGGTGGGGGAACAAGCCTGGAGCCGAGCCAGCCTCTTGATCTCCCCTGCAGCCAGCCTGGGCCACAAGCCTGCCTGCTCACGGAGCCCCCAGAGAGCTGGACCCAGGCCCCACCTCAGCCGACCCCGGCAGCAGTATTTTCCCCGGGTTCCAGGCTGTGGCCCTAGCTCCCACCTTCCACCTGCCCTGTCCACAGCCCCCACCTCCCACACACTCCGTCCACAGCCCCCACCTTCCACGTGCCCCGTCCACAGCCCCCACTTTCCACGTGCCCCATCCACAGCCCCACCTTCCACACGCTCCATCCACAGCCTCCAGGATATTGCTGGATCTTGTCCAACTGATGCCACCTCCGGCCGTTGTGGCCACAGGCAGGGCTGCTGGGACCACCTGGCCTCCACCCTGGGCCCCCCATCTCTGTGACCCCCTTTCTTTCTTCCTGTCCTTCTCTCCTGGCCTGACGGCTCTGAGATGCTTTTCTGATCCCTATCTGGGTCCCTGTCTCTGCGTTCTGGCATCCCTGGCAGGCTAACTCCTGCATGTGGCCCGAGGACTAGTGCCTGGGAGACTTTCAGGGACTCACAGAAATACTTTTTTTTTTTTTAAATTTATCTTAATAATGAAGAAGGTCACTAGAAGAAATACTTTAATTTCTTTTAAAATAAGGAAAATAGCCTTTTGCGGCCATCACCTAAGCGGCAGCTGCCAAAATGAAGTTCAATCCCTTTGTGACTTCCGACCGAAGCAAGAATCGCAAAAGGCATTTCAATGCACCTTCCCACATTCGCAGGAAGATTATGTCCTCCCCTCTTT
>CAUYQU010098846.1:0-12955 GCA_963574635.1 Cheracebus regulus
TTCCCCACAGAGCCGGACCTTCCCGGGTTCGCTGTGCTTGCTGTGAAACTCTCAGTCCTCAGCGCTTCCAATTGCTGTTTTCCTTGTGGGGTTGGGACCAGCCGAGCCCGTCCGTCCCGTATACTCCGCACCGGGAAGCGCCATGCTGGGGCACCAGCAAAACAGCCGCGCTGGCGACCTGTGTGGCTCCTCTGCCGGGAATCTCCCGGTCTGCAGGGAACAAAAATTCGTCGGCAAGTGCGGCGTCCACTCGTTCTCTGCGCTTTCACTGGGAGCTACATTCCTGAGCTGTTGCTAATCAGCCATCTTGGATCTCTCTCTCCAACTTAAATTTTAATGCTTTTACTTTTTCCTTGTTTCATTAACAGATCACATAAGCACTCTATAGCCTAAGACGCCATTTTGAACATTAAGTTTAGTGAATTATTAATAAGTGTTTTTATTTGTGAACTCATTTTAAGTATTTTCAAATGAAAATAAAATCTACCTTTGGAATTCTGAATATCACATTTTCATGAAATAAGTTTGAGGTTTATATATGATGGTGTATTTGATGTGTTGATTTATTTATTTATTTATTTATTTATTTTTGTAACGCAAGGTTTTTGGATTTTTTATACAGCATTCAAAAGAAGATATGGCAGGGAAGTGTGCTTTTTAATGAGTTTGTATTTAATCTTATGTAACCTATACTTAACCCTCCTTCCGTTCTTCTACCTCAAATTTCAGAGGAAGCTGTAAAAACAGATTTTTTTCCTTCCTAAAATTTACATATTTGAAATGATTGCCTTCAGAAATGTTAATGAAAAGAGATTTGTGTCACATAGTCCAGTAATTGCTTTAGCTTAATTGAAAAGGTGGTTACATTGTCTTTTTACATTTTCTGTAGTAAAAATTAAGTTTGATTGGATGGGTTGTTTATGCTTATACAGGTTAAGCATCCCTAATCCGAAAATGTGAAATCCTAAATGCTCCAAAATCCGAAAGTTTTTGACACTGACATGAGGACACAAGTAGAAGTTTCCACACATAAGTACTTAATGCAGACATTGTTTCATGCACAAAATTATTAAAAATACTCTGAAATTACCTTCAGTTTATGTGTGTAAGTTGTACATTGAACATGAAAATGAATTTTGTGTTTAGACTTCGGTCCCATCCCCAAGATACCACATTTTATATATGCAGATAATCCAAAGTCTGGAAAAATTAAAAATTGGAAATTATTGGCATTTGCATAAGTAGTACTCAACCGGTAATCAGTTTAGCTCAGTTAAATTTGGTAAATAGCAGTAGTCATTTTACCTTAAGTTGCAGTTCTTACAAATTTTATTTTTGCCTATTTTTATAGCTGAAAAATACAAGGACTTAGTACCTGATAATGCAAAAACTGCTGACAATGCAACTAAAAATGCAGAACCATTGATCAATTTGGATGGTGAGTATATAAATGCATAACATTGAACATCAATATTTTTAGTTGCTTAAATGTTTTTTACTTTGAAGAATGAAGTCCACATTTACTTGGTTTTAGTAAATTAAGAAGGATCCATGCAGACAGCATTTATGTTGACATTTTATTCTCTATAATGTTTTTAGAATGTGCTTTCTCCTTCCGCTTGCATTTGAACATCTGAATGTTAATTTGATTTGCTTCTAGAAATTTGGGGTTTTGTGTTTAATCATGGGGCCATTGTTTACCTTTTTGAATGTATAAATTTCTTTTAATCTAATGACTCTATGAGACAAGTGGTAAAATTTTCCATTAAGTCTCAGATGTCTTTGAGTAATTTCTCTTTTTAAAAGTATGAAGAATCTAATTACCTAGATTATGATATGTTAAATATTCCTTCACTGGCTAATTCATTGTGACCTCTAATTTAGGAGTTAACCCTTTTGAATGAGTGAGCCTCTTAGACACTCCTGGGCTGCTGCTTAGAGAGAAGGTTTTGGGAAAACTATCCATTGAGGGGATCTATGTATTAAAATTAACAACCTTGGGAAGAAATGTTAATTAAAAGTGCTACATAAATTAGCCTTGCAGAAAAAGTTACAGGGCAAACCTAATGTGAGTTAAATTAGTCATTGAATTATTCAAGTTGGCTGATGAAATACAGATGCTCCTTGAATGATGATGAGATCATGTCCAAAGTCGAAAATATCATAAGTCAAAAATTCATGTAATACCCCGAAAGACCCATTGTAAAGTTGAAAAATGAAACTGGAAGCACTGTAAGTTCAGATTTTCATCATCTTGCACTAGGGTTACATCCCACTGAATTCATTGTAAGGTCAAAAGCTTGTAAGTCCAACCATCCTAAGTCGGGGACCATCTCATATAGTCATAGGAAAACCATTTTATCTTTTACCAGTTTATTTAATTGTTGATAGTCTGCAGGGCTTCGTTTTTTATCTTGTGAGTAGCAGTTTTAAAAACTAAGAGATTTGGTGTTACCGAAAAGTGAAAAATATTTTTGTATGTCCACAAATATGACTGTAATTATACATTTTCAGAGTTGTAAGTTTTTCTTTATTTTTAATCTTCTATAGTAAATAATCCTGATTTTAAGGCTGGTGTGATGGCTTTGGCTAACCTGCTTCAGATTCAACGTCATGATGATTACCTGGTAATGCTTAAGGTCAGCTTCGTGTTCTTGATTTTGACAGAAACTGCATGTAGAAAAATGTCTGTATTTTCTAAATATTAACTATTGATACTAAAATTATGATCAAATGACTAAAATACAGTAGAAGAATATGGGATATAAAGCAGATTTCATGGTTTTATCTAATTTGGATTGTCTGTTTTGTGCCTGCCACTGTGCTAAATCCTTTACAAAGATGTGCTCATTCAGTTCTGCCAACAGTCCTAGAGACAAATGCTAATAACTTTTTAAAAATATATATGATACGAAGAAACTGAGACTGAATGAGAATAGGTAAATATGTCTAAAATGACAGAGCCAGGGTTTTGAGCACTGTAACTCTGTGGTCCGTTCTTTTTCCCACATTACCCTGCTTCTGTTTAGTTAGTCCTTTTAATGATTCGTGTTCTGTATTCATTAAGATGGTGAAAAAACCAAATGAGTCATGGTGAATTTGGTCAAAAATATATATAACCCCGAAATCTCTTTGAGAAATGAATGTTTCTGTTCCCCATCCTACATAGGCCACTCAGTTTATAACTGTAGTTCAGGGAGCCCAGTAATCTGAAAGAGGTCTCTTGTTTCTGAGAGAAACCATAAACTTCAAAAGATTTATTCCTAGTAATCATGAAAGTACAGTGGTGTGGATCAGGGGAGTGGTACTTAAGATACCAGACTTGGAAATTATTTTAGTAATTATTACTGACTTTACAAGAGATTAAAAGCTAGACCTTGTGCATGTAAACTACTTTGTGGTAAGTTGAATAATTAAATTTCACTCTACCCAGAAGAGATTAAGCCATAACATATCATGCTTTTTAGATTTTTATGTTCTAAATATCAGTTTTGACAAGACTATTGTATTCCTAAGTTATTAAAATTTTCTATACTGTATCTGAATGTTAACTTGGATTTTCTCAAAACAGATTGCATGCCAAAAGACAAAAATGTTTGTAGTGAAATTTAGCTATTTCAAAGCTTGTTCTTTATTCAGACAATTATGTAAATTGCCTTGGAACAGTTCTACATTGATCATGTCAGCTTTAATCATAAAGTAAGTGAGAGGAGAATCAGACAATGGATAGTGCATTTGGGGTGCTTTTGTTAGACTTCAAAACTCAAGGGGATAAAGTATAAATCAGCTACAACAAAAAGCTATAAAATTCTAGTCCTAGCTGCACATTTGTTCCTTTTGAGTTATTTTAAGAGGCATTCAAACAATAACATAATATGGAAAACATCTTAGTACATTTGTCAAGTACAAGAATCAGCATATTAACTATTTTGCAACCAGACTATTTAATAAATGTTGCAGTCACTGTTAAACATTGTTTGAATTCTCTTTTTCAAAGATAGCATTTGGTTTTTTTAAAGTTTTCACACTTATTTTTGAGTTGTAACTGTCATCTCTCTAATTAAAATTCCATTTTAAAAAAATTTGATTTTTAAGTGTGTATGGATACTTGCATGCATGCATGCCATAATGAAATGCCTTGGTGATTAAAACCACCAACAGTGTCCTTTGAAAGGTAAGAAAATATTTTACTAGAGTGAAGTGATAAAAACAAAGTGTAAGACAGTATGCATGATTTGCTACCCTTTATGTCAAAAATGTGTATTCATGCATAAGCATGCTTGTCATTTCACAGTTTTAGTGTGAGCGTACATAAGAATCTGTAGGGGATCGCAGGGCTAGAAGGAGACCTACTTTTTGCCATGTATCCTGCAGTATTTAATAGGCACATGCATTAACTATTCAAAAATAATTTTAATTGTTGCAAGCATCACTCAACATTATTAAAATACTAGAAGTATGTAAAGTTACATTATATAAGTGGTTTGGTTTTTTATTTTGAATTTATTGGAGAGTTTATTAATTAACTAGGTAATTCTGACTCCATCAAATTGAGCATCCTTATTCTCTAGGCTCATAGAAGAAAGGATGACAAATAAATAACCTATAAAAAGTGAAAATATTTTTGGGTTTCTTAGGCAATTCGAATTTTGGTTCAGGAGCGCCTGACACAGGATGCAGTTGCTAAGGCAAATCAAACAAAAGAGGTATGTTTCTATAAATCCTAAATAAGTTGTTAATGAACATTTCTTCTGGTATTGCCATGATTTTAAACTTTCCAAGTATCTGTTTCAGATATCCTTTCTACATAAACAGCTTAGAGAAAGCATAGCTTACTTCAGTACTTCGTAAAGCAAATTGAATGTATTCTGTGGCTGGGGGGTCATTTTTGAGTGAAAAACAAACTTCACCTTCATCTCACTTTGTACCTTAGAAAGCTACAAGTAGCTCATCCACAGTCCATAAATCATGCTTGTGGCCTGTTGAAGTTTATTTAAAAGTATTTAACCTTATGAAACTTAATGGATTGTTTGGACTCATGCTAGAGAAGAAGGAACACACCTCCTTACAAATTATTTTTTTTTTCCATCTAAATTCTATTTTTATTTCTTCAGAGTAAATTCTTGTTTTATTCAATTTCCTGGCATAAAACATGAGAAAGTAATTTGGCTAAGGTCACCTAGTTGGTAAGTGAGTTCAGGCGACTAGTCTGATTTGAGAGCCTGTGCTCTTATGGTGGAGGGGGACAAGAGTCCATGCGTGAATCTCAGCATGAGCTTGTCAATCTGCCCAAGAGAAAGGATAGGGGGTTCTGTTGGAGTGTAAGGTTCAAGGTATAGATGACTGAAATGGTATCTTTCAGTCCTACTTTGTAAGCCAAGAAAGTTGTATCACGTGACTACCTTCCCCTTAAAGAGAAAATACATGCTTCTGGAATATTTTTAGATTATATCAGAAATCCAGGTATGCCTAAAGTTTCATTGGCTATGCAGCGGTGGAGAGACTGTCCTCCAGTATCTGATAACACCTCTCTCCTGCAGCAGTGACGCTGTAGTGAATGCCTTGGGCACAACTATGTTTTTTGTCCTCCCTGCACTCTTCACCCTTCTCCCAACGTGTTTTGTCCTCCAACCCCTTTAGGCAGGCCCAGAGTGTTAAAAGGTTACTAATGCCAGGGCAGTATTTCTGAAAGACACTTTTCTTTCAAAGGTTCTTATTGGCTCTCATTATGTATGAATTGGGCCACTGGAAGTTGCATTAAAGATCAGCTTATGTCACCCACACTGTAGAACAGACAGTAAATTGTTCTCTCGTAATAAAATCATTCATTCATTCAGCAAAACTGTGTCTGCTTTGGAAGGCAGTGTAAATAAAGGCTTAGCCAAATCTCTTTGCTCTTGTTTGAAAGTAAAATTTAGTTTTATTTTTAATGCTCCAAGTCTTAATCTTGGTGTCATCTCAAAAGCAGCAGCCTCTAATTTAGTGGCATTCTCATAGTTTAGTGTACTTGTAACCATTCATAAACTAGTATTTGAGGCATGTGGTAGTTTTCAGGGGTAGCTGTTCTTGGTGGTCCATTGGCAGACAAAGGAAAAAACAAAGCCTCTGGTACTAGATGAACATATAAAGCCATTCAGTACAATTCTGCTATTTAATTTTGCTCACTGTGCTTTCTTGCCCATTGGTTTCTTCCTTTACATCTATTAGCTGTTTTAAAGCAGATGGAGCCGAGGTAGATTTACTTTACTAGATAAGGCAAGAATTAAGCAGTGATTAAAGCATTTGAATAACAGGTTTTAACATTGAAAGTACGGGTAGTGTGTTTATTTAATTGGCAGTGATTTTATATAATCAGGGAGTACAGACTGAATTTCTTCATTTTAAGTATTTGTTTCTGTGAAGTTTGGCATCACAGAATGGCATCATCTAGTCACCATCTTTAGTATGTCCATACGTGCCAAGTGGTTTAGTTTTTCTTCATTTTCCTAGACTGTTTCAAAGAAACTTCGAAGTCAACTCTTGAAAGTTAAATTATACATAATCTTGGTAAACACCATGCTGGCTGAAAAAGTGGTTACATTTTAGATAGGTTTGTACAATTTCTAAAGACAAATTAATGTGCTCAGAAATAGAAAACAGTGTCAGGTACTCTTTTTGCCTTGTATACTGTTGCTTACTGTAGCCAAAACAAGACAGTAACAGCCCTGCTCATATTGCCTTTCTCAGCAGTAATGACAAGGCACTGCTGCAGCAATAAGGATATAGTGTTTGTATGCCTGGTCTAAAGGATTGGATGAGCTATAGAGCCTCCTGGTACATTTAAAGGTAACTTTTTCCCCTAACCCATTGAAATAGGGAAAACTCGCTGATCACAAGAAAAATCTAAGCAAAACTCCTAGTTCCCTTGCTCATGCAGCTAAAAGAGGTAGAAACACTAGAATAGCTAGATGCGTTTCAGTTTTAGTTGAGAAAAGAATGTTATTGGTAACCATATTCTTTTTTTTTAAGGGCTTGCCTGTTGCTTTAGACAAACATATTCTTGGTTTTGACACAGGGGGTAAGTGATTGATTTTAAATTCAAACTATTTTTTTTAGAGACTGAATACTTGAGGAAAATTAATAAATGACCTTAAATGCAAAAATTATGTATTGAAGCAGTGTTCTTTTCTCATAAAACAGATGCCATTCTTAATGAAGCAGCTCAGATTTTGCGATTGCTGCATATAGAAGAGCTCAGAGAGCTACAGACAAAAATCAACGAAGCCATAGTAGCTGTTCAGGCAATTATTGCTGATCCAAAGACAGACCACAGACTGGGAAAAGTTGGAAGATGAACACTTCAGGACTTGTGCTTCTCACCTACTTAGTACAGTTGGGAACCATTTACACTTCTGGCATGTTTGGAAATCAAAATGTCACATTCTCGGGGGAGGAAGCCCAGAAAATTGGGTATGTTCTAGAGATTTACCACCATCGTTTTTTTCTTTAATAAAGTTTAGGAAAGTAGAATTTTTATTATGTACTGTATGTTTATATAAATATTCTTTCTCCTTTGTGGTTAACATATATGCCAACCCCCAACTTTGTCCTAGAGACAACATAGATCCGTAAGTCATAGGAAAACTTAAAATGTTTTATTGGAGTCATCTAGAAAATTTTGAAACTGTTACGTCTTTGGTATTAATGTAATACTTTCTGTGGATACTTCTACAGAGGCACTTACAGGATCAGAAAATACAAATTGAATCATTTTAGCACCTTGTGATATAAATAGAAATGTATTGATGCAGAGGTAAAAAAAAATCTTAGAACTTTGGTTGGGAAACTATAAATAGTCCTTTCCCATCAGTTCTGCATTGGCTTCTCCAGCTCTCAAGGTTTACGATTGTATCTTTATATTGCTCACATGTGCTTTAGTTTCTTGGCCAGAAATAATCCATAGCAAAAATCAGATTTAGAGTCTTAAACTCTAACTCTTAGTTGATTGAATTTGACCTTTTAAATATGGTATAAATGTTTACAAGAAGTTGCTTTAATAAGCAACAATTAAAATTCTATTGCCTTTTTAAACTTGCAGTAACAACCTTCATTTTTAGAAATACAGTAGTAAAGATTGAGGTATGAACTTTTCACAAAAGTCTTTTTGCACTAAAAAATGTTCATCTTGTATGTTCAGGAACGTCTAATGGCCTATTCCTTTTTTACTTTGCCTTTGCAGTCACTGTTCTTTAAGGTCCAGGTTCCGATTGTAAACTCCAAGTCTTCCTTTACATTAATTTACTTTCTTCCTGTGAGAGAGGAGAGACTGGTGGGTGAGTGTATTGTAACCAAGTTGCAACAGCAAGTCTTTTTCATTTTGTGTGTAGTTAAGCTAGGTAGATTTAAGGTAGTAAAGACTGGCCCTCCCCCACATAGTGGCCATTAACTTTCCCAGCTCAAAAGTGGCTCTCAGAGCAGGAAGGAGGCAATGGTGGCAGTGTCACAGACAGCAGGGGTAATCAAGTATCTCATATATCCCTTCTCTACCCTGCTAATTTAAAGGAGCATCCTAAAGCATGTTTTACCTGTTGGGCAGTAGGGGTAGACAACAGTTATCCCGTAGAGGTGAGATCGCTGTTCCGGGAGATACTCATCAGTAAACTGGCCACTGTCTTTATTTACTGCTACAACACCATCCCTGGTAACAGAAAGGAAGAGTGAATTTAGGGAGAGTCATTTACTAGATTAAAAAAAGGTCAGCTACAAAAAGTTTCAGTAGAGGAAAATTTCTGCCAGCCTTGTCTGTCCAAGGGGTGATGCTAACGCCACAGTGAAGTTTGAGGGCCAGTGCTCTGAATCTATTGTTCTTTCTAACTGCATGTTAGAATCACAGGATCATCTGTCAGATTGGATTTGTAAACATTAAAATCTAAGCCCATGGGATAAAGGGCTTAGATTTTAATGTTCCACAGTTCCTCAGTTGAGAACTAAATAGTATTTTTCGGTCTCTCAGACAGCATGTCCACAAGTGTCAAAGAAAAACCAACTTAAGCCCTATATCTAATATAGCTCATGGTATCACTTAACGGTAGTCTCTTACTCTCTGAAGAACATATTTAGATAAATAAATTATGTAAAAAGGAAGCATATTAATCAAATAGCTTTGCTACTTTTAAGCTATATGTGAGCAATACCATTCAATTTCTGGGTGAGGTAAAAGGATGATTTCAAAAACATGAAAGGATGAAAAGAAACATCCTTGAAGGATCTTACCTGCCAGTGAGGAGGTGATGAAACAAAAGCCTCAGAGGGCTTAATTAGGAAAGTCACATACTGACTTATAAAACAAGTGGCATGTTCCCTGGAATAGTTGGCCTTTTCAGGCTTGACCCGAATGTGTGAGGCTCACCTCCTCCAGTCCGTGTGGTAGAAGTGATCTGCATAGCTTACAATGCCAAAGGGGTACTTGAGGTTGTTTTGAATGACACGCCGTCCAGTTCCATCAGGTAGTGTGCACTCCAGTTTTTTGGTTCCTTTTAAAACAAATGGAGAAAATGAAATCATTTTACACCATGGAGTAATAAGCTGCTTTGCCAAAAATGATAGTGACAGACTTCTCTAAGGAAACAATGGAAGAATGGGAAATAGGGTATTTTACTCCCATTGCAGTCATAGGTTAGCAGCAGTAAATTTACCTGGTCTATTACTAGGCTCTAGTTTGTTGGATAACATTCCAGTTTTTAGTAGAGATTCAAACTTACAGTCCTTTTTTGGAAGACAGGATTGCATTTACTGAAATCTGGTAAGTTTCTGCCAAAGTAGGGCATTAGACATAAATATTTTTATAATTTGTGTGATTTCAGGCCTTAGCTTATACATTGTAACATCTGGGTAAATACTTGCCCTTTGTAAGCAATGTGTGTAATTACTGAGGCAACCTTTTAAGCAAAATTCTTACACATTTAAAAAATATTTTCTAGCTAGGAAGGAAAAAAGCAACTAAAATGGTAACATAGCTCATACTTCAGTGTAAAGGAATCAGTCTTAAAATTTTTACAATAGCTATTTCAAGTTTCACATTTCTCATAGAGCCCTGATTTAAATTTCAAATACTTTTCAGAAATGTAGGCCCTTTTATTAGATTACAAATTCTTCAAGAACAGTTTTTATATTCTTTAGTGAAGAACTAGACACACAGCATTTTTTTCAATTGTGCTGATAAGAGCAAACAAATTTGCTAATACCCAGGTCATTACTGGAGGAAGCCACCCTGCTACAGTACTTTTCAAAGAATGTCCTTAGCATTATAACAGATGTTTATAGGTATGTTATAGTGATCCTTTTTCCCACAAGAAGAATAGTTTCTATTCATTGAAGTTTGTCAGTTCAACGGTGGCTAATATTTAACTGTTAAGAGTATGCCAAGCACTCATGGTCAGGCAAACAGTACAAACTTACTGCCCGATTTAGCCTTCCTTCCACCCAAACCCAAGAAAGTTCATTTTTAAGACTCATTTAAGAACAGTATTTAAAAGTTCAGACAAAAGAAAGGAGATTATGTGCTACACTGTTATAAATGTGTTTAAACCAAAAGATCTAAGTAATGGGATTTGATTTTGTAGTAAAATCTGTTAGTGCTCACACTCCTGTAATAAGGGGTTCTCTATTTGCATTCCATCTGTAGTATTACCTGCATCTGCCCAGCAGAGCAGTTTGGAGAAAGAGTCAAAGGTTAAGGCATTGGGTAATCCAATGTCTGTATTGATCAGAATTCTTCTGTTTTCTCCATCTAAAGATGATGTTTCAATTTTAGGAGCTTCTCTATTCCAGTCTGTCCAGTACAAGTTGCTGTAGATAAATTAAAAATCAAGATTATAAAAGAATAGCTATGTAGCCTGTGGTAGGCAGCATCTGAGCAGCCCCCAGTGATCCCCATATCTCCTCATATATTACAGCCTTAAGGAATCCCTTGAGTTTGGGCTGCATTTAGTGTCTTGCTTCTTCTAGTGAAGAGCGTATAGCAGAAGTGATAGGCTATCACTGCCAATATTAGGTCTCAAACTGTGGCTTCTGCCTTAGGTGCTGTCTCTTGCTCCCTTTGAGGGAAACTGGGTGCCATGTTGTAATCTACCCTATAAAGAGAAACATGTGCCAAGGAACTGAGGTCTGGCCAACAGCCCTCAAGGACATGAGTCGTGCCTATGGCCCATTTGAGCGTGCTTGGGCTGTGTCTTCCCCTAGCTGAGCCTGGAGATCACTGCAGTTTGGCTATTACCTTACTGCAGCCTTGCAAGAGACTCCATGCCTGGGGAGCTCAGTTAAGGCACACCTGGATTCCTGACTCACAGAAACCGAGACTAAACACTGTCTTAAGCTGCTAAGGTTTGGGCAATTTCTTACACAGCAGTAGGTAAGTATACACAGCCATATTCCACTTTTACCTGCATCACAAGGTTTTCTGATTATTATAACTAAGTGGAAGAAGTCATTACTAAGTTCCTGTCACAGTCCCTGCCTCCCAGATACCCCTGACTCAGCTGACCCAAAACCCTCCATTGGTTGAAATGTTGAATTGGATCTCGAGTGTACAATAGATATACAGCTGTTAGGAATGGCTTTGATAAAAACTATGGAACTTGAATAGACGTGGACCAGGGATTTGAGAAGGAAACAACTGTTACTTTCCTCTGCCAAAAATACAACTTGGTACTTGCTGAAGGGGAATCTCGATTGTTCTGTACTTGGCAGGAAACATTTTAAGTGAAGCACTTTACCTTTTAAATGCCATGTTAAAAATGAAACATATTCATAACAGATACTGACTAGGAAATAATATGGTCCTGTTAAGTGGAAACAGGTTATTATAAGGAAACAGGTTTATAAGTTACAGCAGAAATAATCTTGAAAGTACTTTCATAAAATGCTATTTTGTAAAAGCTGTAGAAGCTTTGAATGAATCACTTGAGCTACAGAGAACCCTAATGAGAGGAGAGAGAGGAAGAAACTATAGGTTTCCCCTGTTGTGAATTTCATCCCTTATGCCCAATAGATTAAGTGGAGAAAAGCTGAAAGCAAAAGGCAGAAAGCAGTTTCTACTTTGTGCTAAGGTGGAGGTGGCCAGAGGGTAAAGCATGCATATCATTGCTTCATCCCTTCTGATTAGTCTCCTCCCCAAAATGATTTAATACCATTGAAAACAGTAAGTCCAGAACAAGCTTACACATATTTGGTGTAAATTATTTGGGGACTGCCAGAGAAAGAAGGTTGTAAAGGTGAAATCTGTGGAAAGCAAATGAGAAATATCCAGCAAAGCCTGACCACCATTCGGCTAAGCAGTTGAGGGAGATTTAATTACCTATGTTATATTGAAACCTGGTTCAAGGGGAGGTTTTCTTTTCATTAAAAATTTTTAAAGTCCTTTAGCATTGTCTGGATAAGAAACTCCTATTTTCATCTTTAAACTCATGGCTGTGTTGTGGATTTCAGCTTAAAAGTATGCCTTTTCCCTAGACCACGGAGATAAGACCAAGGTATCATTGCTTACAAAATGGCAGCTCTCCCCAGTTTTCAGATCAAGCACCCAGAAGGAATGAGGGGCTGGGTGCGGTGGCTCACACCTATAATCCCAGCACTTTGGGAGGCCAAGGCAAGTGGATCACCCGGGGTCAGGAGTTGGAGACCAGCCTGACCAACATGGTAAAACCTTATCTCTACTAAAAATACAAAAATTAGCTGGGCACGGATGGTGCGTACGTGTAATCCCAGCTACTTGGGAGGCTGAGGCAAGAGAATCACTTGAACCCAGGAAGTAGAGGTTGCAGTGAGCTGAGATTGTGCCACTGCACTCCAGCCTAGGCAACAGAGTGAGACCTTGTCTATTTAAAAAAAAAAAAAAAAAAAAAAAAAGGCCCTTCCAAATGGAAGAAATACAAGTCTAAGCCTACACAAAGTTTTTAAGAGGGCTATTAATTCCTGT
>CAUYQU010098847.1:0-14742 GCA_963574635.1 Cheracebus regulus
AGGACCAGAGGGATTCACAGCAGAATTCTACCAGAGGTACAAAGAAAGGCTGGTACCATTCCTTCTGAAACTATTCCAAATAATACAAAAAGAGGGAATCCTCCATAACTCATTTTATGAGATCAGCATCATCCTCTTACCAAAACCAGGAAGAGCCAAACAAAAAAAGAAAATTTCAGGCCAATGTCCCTGATGAACATCGAAGCAAAAATCCTCAATAAAATACTGGCAAACTGAATCCAGCAACACATCAAAAACTTACCCACTACAATCAAGTCAGCTTCATCCCTGAGATGAAAGGTTAGTTCAACATACACAAATCAATAAACATAATACATCACATAAACAGAACCAATGACAAAAACCACATGATTATCTCAATAGATGCAGAGAAGGTGTTCGATAAAATTCAGCACCCCTTCATGCTGAAAACTCTCAATAAACTAGGTATTGATGGAACATATCTCAAAATAATAAGAGCTATTTATGACAAGCCCACAGCCAATATCATACTGAATGGGCAAAAACTGGAAGCATTCCCTCTGAAAACCAGCACAAGACAAGTATGCCTTCTCTCACCACTCCTATTCAACATAGTATTGGAAGTTCTGGCCAGGGCAATCAGGCAAGAGAAAGAAATAAAGCATTCAAATAGGAAGAAAGGAAGTCAAATTTTCTCTGTTTGAAGATGATATAATTGTATATTTAGAAAATCCCATAGTCTCAACCCAAAATCTCCTTAAGCTGTTAAGCAACTTCAGCAAAGTCTGAGGATACAAAATCAACGTGAAGAAATTACAAGCATTCCTGTACACCAATAATAGACAAACAGCCAAATCATGAGTGAATTCCCACTCACAATTGCTACAAAGGGATTAAACACCTAGCAGTACAACTTACAGGAGATGTAAAGGACCTCTTCAAGGAGAACTACAAACCACTGCTCAAGGAAATAAGAGAAAACACAAATCGAAAAACATTCTATGCTCATGGATAGAAAAAGCCAATATCAAGAAAATGGCCATATTGCCCAAAGTAATTTATAGATTCAATGCTATCCCCATCAAGCTACCATTTGCTTTCTTCACAGAATTAGAAAAAACTACTTAAAATTTCATAAGGAACCAAAAGAGAGCCCATATAGCCAAGATAATCCTAAGCAAAAAGAACAAAGCTAGAGGCATCATGCTACCTGACTTCAAACTGTGCTACAAGACTACAGTAATCAAAACAGCATGGTACTGGTACCAAAACAGATATATAATCAGAACAATGGAACAGAGCAGAGGCCTCAGAAATAATGCTACACATCTACAAGCATCTGATATTTGATGAACCTGACAAAAACAAGCAATGGGGAAATAATTCCCTATTTAATAGATGGTGTTGGGAAACTGGCTAGTTATATAGAGAAAACTGAAATTGGACTGCTTCCTTACACCTTATAAAAAAATTAAAATGGATTAAAGACTTAAACATAAGACCTAACACCATAAAATCCCTAGAAGAAAACCTAGGCAATACCATTCAGGACATAGGCATGGGCAAGGACTTCATGACTAAAACACAAAAAGCAATGTCAGCAAAAGCCAAAATTGACAAATGGGATCTAATTAACTAAAGAGACTCTGCACAGCAAAAGAAACTATCATCAGAGTGAACAGGCAACCTACAGGATGGGAGAAAATTTTTGCAATCTATCCATCTAACAAAGGGCTAATATCCAGAATCTACAAAGAACTTATGCAAATTTACAAGAAAAAAAACCAACCCCATCTAAAAGTGAGCAAAGGATATGAACAGAGGCTTCTCAAAAGAAGACATTTATGTGGCCAACAAACATATGAAAAAATGCTTATCATTACTGGTCATCAGAGAAATGCAAATCAAAACCACAATGAGATATCATCTCATGTCAGTTAGAATGGCATTAAAAAGTCAGGAAACAACAGATGCTGGAGAGGATGTGGAGAAATAGGAACATTTTTACACTGTTGGTAGGAGTGTAAATTAGTTCAACTATTGTGAAAGAGTGGAGATTCCTCAAGGATCTAGAACTAGAAATACCATTCGACCTAGCAATCCCATTACTGGCATATACCCAAAGGATTATACACCATTCTACTATAAAGACACGTGCACACGTATGTTTATTGCAGCATTATTCACAATAGCAAAAATCTTGCAACCAACCCAAATTCCCATCAATGATAGACTGGATACGGAAAATGTAGTACTTATACACCATGGAATACTATGCAGCCATAAAAAAGAATGAGTTCATGTCCTTTGTCGGAACATAGATGAAGCTGGAAATCATCATTCTCAGCAAACTGACATAAGAACAGAAACCAAACACCACATGTTATCACTCATAAGTAGGAGCTGAGGAATGAGAACACATGGACACAAGGAGGGGAACGTCACACACTGGGGCTGGCTGGGGGGTTGGGGGCTAGAAGAGGCAGAGCATTAGGAGAAACACCTAATATAGATGATGTGTTGATGGGTGCAGCAAACCACCATGGCAAGTGTATACCTCTGTAACAAACCTGCATGTTCTCCACATACACCTCAGAACTTAAAGTATATTTAAAAAATTCTTATACATGCATACAATGAAGCCATATTTAGCTATTTTTAATCAAGTTGTATGACATTTTGAATTAAGTGAGATAATTACATATACAATTTAAAACAAGACAGGTAACAAAATAATATACAGTATAATTTCTGCACCAGCCTGGTTTCAGAATAGCTACCATTCTCATTTAAAAGTTTTTTTCTTCCCACCTTAGCTTACTGGATGATTTGAATACAGCAGAAAAGACCATAATGACTATTTGATCTAACCAAGTTCTGTGCTAGCCAGTTGCCTAGGATATGGTTGTGTATAAATTTTGGCCCCCTAAGGATAATGGAGACTATTTAGAACAATTAGATTCATGCTATTAGGGAATTTGAATTTTGAAACAGAAGAAGTTGAGTTTGTGGGGGGTATGCAGGTCAAATAAACAAACCTGGAAAACTGTTTTGATGTAGAAAACCCCAAATCACAGCAGTGATAGAGCTCTAGATCAGGATCCACAGTATTTTGGTGCTTAAACCTGATTGGTAAATCTGACTTAGAGTCTGGATGACTTCCCATCCCCAGTCTGTATTCCTGTCTCTATAAAGACAAATTACACTAATATTCCTGAATGACAGCAAAATGTTATTTTTTTAATATATATCCTTACGTTACCTGAAGTTGCATTACCTTACGATGTGTTCCTGGAACCAAACAGCCGAACTGATGCAATACTGTACTGCTCTAATTTTGTAATTGTTGATTTTTTGATAATGTCTATTTCAATACATTCAACTACACATTGTAGATGAACCAAAATGAATATACCAAATCTTAACACATAGTTTTCAAACATGCATTGAGTGCTTATTATTGATATGTATTTCACACAGTTCCAAGCACGGGAATATAGGAGTGTGAACCAGACAAACTGCTGCTTTCCTCAAGCATGAATTAAGGTGAGATTCTATCAGTAATTTTTTCTTGGAATGTTGGGGTGATGAAAGACTTTTATATGTTTCATAAAATTCCAAATTTTCTACAGCACACATGTATATTTAACATAAATCAATGTTAGTTTGAAACATGAAAAATATGTCTTGTCTAAGATTTGTTTCCAGTTTCTACCTCTCAAGGGAAATATACTAGAGCAAACAAAAGCCAGAGAACTAATATTTTGCTTTTTCTTGGATGGAATCAACAGAGTAGTATCCTGTGAAAAAAAGATATGATTCGCTGATGCAAAATGGCAATGGCCATAGTTTAAGAATAGCAGCAAAGGCATGGATATCTCACCTGTACACTATATGCTGGGCCCTACTACGGTCAATGATAATACTATACATTTGTGGAAATTTGCTGTTTTTCAAGGCATTTTCTTCTATCATCTTCTCCACCACTCTGGGAAGCAGGAAGGGCAAAAAAATCATTATTTCTAGTTTGCAGAGCCATCATAGGTTAAGAGAGGTTAAGTTGCTTTCTTCCAGTTACCCACTTTAAAAATGACACAACCCAGACTATAGTCTTTGTTTCCTGACTTCCTATAATTCTCTTTCTACCACACTGTGTGCACCTTGTAGTGTGACTGGCCTTTGTTATCATTCATCTTCATTATGCAACTTTGCAACAGAAATTGTAAGGAAACATATAATTACAGTGCTAAGAATTATTTTCCAATTAGTTCTTAGGCCTCAGACACGCTCTCAGAATCACTGAGCTTTGGTGGAATAGAACATCCAGTACATTGCAAGGGGCAGGTTTGGGTAGGGTGCAGCAAAATATTAATATAACTTTAATTTTTTTCTGTCATTGTTCCTCTAAGCCCACTATTACTTTTTCAAATGTCACTGATCTTGAGTAAATCTAATAACTTTTTGCTTTCTCCTGGATATTTAAAAAAACTCCTCAAATCCCATTAATCACATGCAAAGTTTTCATTTTCATAATTAAAATGCCCAGTCTTGTTTAAATGCTAACTCTAAACTTGATTTAGGTTAAATATTTGTCCCTCCCTAATTTGATTTTGCTTCAAGCTAGGCAACCTTCAGTGAAGACAGGAGATATCACCAAGTCTGTGATTGCCTTTCGCTCCTTACAGATCCTCTATCCCCACATAGGGGGCACTTGATGGCTCCTGTCTGAAAGCATATGTGGGGAAGTATGGAGTAAGATGTGGGAAGGAAGGAGTTTATTTAATGTCTCTCTGGGTTTAGTAAGTGTTCAAAGCTGACTTTTCTGCTTGGTGCTTTATCATTACCCATGAGATTCCCCACTGGAAATATCAGATTCAACCACTCTCAGTGTAACCAACAGCCCTCCTCCAGCCAGTCACTGAGGACAGTCTCCTTTTCTCTGTATCTGAGGATACACCTTCAGCTTTTCTCTGCTGAGATAGCTCCTTTCTGAAAAGAAGCTCTCTTGGAGGAAGTTTCTTCTAAAATGATGGGCAGCCCGACTCCTTCCTGTGTAGCACTTACCCTATCTAAAGCATTGACACCCATTGCCTTGCTGCTGGTGGCAGCTTAGCTGACTTTCTGTGCAGACTTCTCTTTTTCCCTCTCATCAAGCAGTCTGTTCCATCCTCAATTTTTGAATACAAAACTGCTGGGACCTAGGATGAAAATTTATGTATTGTGTCCCCCAAATTGCAAGGGACATATCTCAGGCTCTTTGATGGAATCTTAAACCCCTCTCCCTTGTTTGAAAGAATAAAATACTCTTTCCTTTCTTCATGGGGGAGATGAGGGAAAATATCACAACCATTCTAAACTTTGACCCCTAAAAATTCCTTGCTGAGAAGAATTACAACTTCTTTTCTATAGCCTGGAGGTAGGCAATAGGTGTTACTAAACCATTTTTTGTTTGTTTTTGTAGATCACCCTTTCAAATTCTGCATGGGTGGTCTAACACTTCTTTGGAACGGTGAAATTAGTTGACCTTTATTGTTTTCTTTTTTGACTTTTGGGCCATTATAAAACCTAGACCAAAAAATAAAGCCCTGTTTCATTTGTCTTCTTATATTTAGGAATCCACCTGAAAACTTGAAGGTATGACACCTGTGGTTTAGAAAACAGAGTTTTTAGAAACTGTCCCAGGAAAAGCAGTGAATACAAAGACAGCTCTAAACAGAAATGAAATATGACTAATCTATGTTCTGCTCAAAGAGAGTCATTGCCATCCAAGAAAGACAGCACTAGAGAGGTGTGAATTTTGTAGATGCCAGCATGAAATCACTTTTGTCAGACCCAGACAAAATAAGGCCAGAAAAGGGATAAATGAGAAGGGGTGCTCATGCTTGTATATCTAAGACAAGAACTATTTCCAAGGGCTTTTGAAAAGCCCCACAAGAAATCCCTTCATTTCCTTCACACATCACCTGCTTTGCATGGCTGGCACATCTCACAAGTGAGAAGGCTTATCACCAGACATTCTTTAGAATGCAGTAATTCAGACAAGAGGTTCTCAAAGAAACACTTGCCTGGTAACAGCATCTCGACCAATGAACTGATGACAATTCTGCCTTTGAGCCTCTAGAATCAATGAACTCCATTTCTGAGGAGGAGCTTGTATGAACGTGCTGCTTTTGCCAGTAGAAGCTTCCCTTTACCTTGCCCTCTTCAGGTGCACTTGTGGCTTGCCATTCTGTGTATACCAAATTACAGACCCCTTTTTCCATTCCCAGATGAATACATGTTTTAGAAAAAATTAACTTATTTTAACCTGGTTTCTTTTACATAGATTTGTCAAAATGTCACTATTTAATATTATTAGGTATTTCCATATAATAACATAAATATATTTTTAAAACATTTATATACATGTTTAACTGTTCACCCTAAAATGCCTCTCCACACATTTCTTCTGCTCACTGACATATGCCTAGAAACATAACTATCATATCTTGCCTAGAAACATAACTGGATCCATTACCTTGAGAGCTGTTAACGTATACCAGTTCCCAGGCCCCACCCCAGCTCAGTGAAATCAGAATCTCTGGAAATTGAAAATGGTCTTGGATATATATTTTTTTAATTGTCCACCTGATTTCAATATACATCTGAAGTTGAGAATTGCTGTTATAAGGACTCAGCTCTGGGATGCAACTTAAAGCTGATCTACATTCAATCTTTTCATAGATGCATGTTAGAAGGCATAAGCTACATTTTTCTTAAGTGATTCTGGTTCTTGATGTCCTCAACCCAGGAGGAACCACAATTCAGAGAAATTCAAAGCATAGAGAGATAAAGAAGGAAGGTACTCTGCTACCTGGACCCTGGTGCTTTTTCTGTCATTGCACTTGAAGATTGGCTTTTGACTCTTGTGGGGGCAGAAGGGAGATGGAAAAATAGATTTATATTTCAGAATATTTGCTAATAGGATATGAATACCTCGCATATAGGAGCTGTTAAAAAGCAGGTGAGGTCATAATAGCTCAGGAGAGACATCTGTTAAATTTGCAGGAATTTTGGAAGCCAATTGTTATTATGTTGATAGCTTGAAATTGGCCATCATGGGAATATTTACAGCATAGAAATTAGTAAATGCTACAAATTAGGGCTCCCTTCTCTCTCTCAAGAGAACTAACAGTGAAACATTTACCAAAAAAGCACTGGATGTAAGTATTGAAAGATAATTCTCAGACTGTTCTTAGTTTTAAAGCTTAAGGCAAGCCATAGGAGGCTTTGCAGCTGGATGGTTCCCTTTCCTTAACAAATCTGAAAGAAGTTACCTCCTGCATAAGATTTTTGTAGGACTGGAAAAGAGGAAAGCATAAGCCAATGTTCATTCTAATATACTATGTGCTTGTACCTGTAGATCTACTAATGTGTATTTATCATAATACAGAAAAGTACTAAAGGTGTTTCTCAAGTTAGTAACATTAACCTGCCCTTGCAACAGTTTTGCTTCACTAATTAGTATCCATTGTCTACATTTTCCCAACCTATACATGAGAAAGCTGTGAGGTTTTTAGTCGTGGGTGTTTTTTTGTTGTTGCTGTTTTTGTTTTGTTGGTAAATGTCATGTTTACTCCTTAAGTTGTTGATGTAGGAATATACTTAGGTAATTTTTAAAATTGTTTTAGTAAATCATGGATAAAGAGCATTTATCCTTCTCTGTAAAGATTTATGTTAAGAGGAGAATATATTATGCAGAATTGTAGTACTTTATAAGAACCTGTCTACTCTCACAAACAGAAGATGACTCATGGTAGAGGCTGTGTGGAAGCATCCTGAGGTAGTTGATTGTTTAGCAATCATTACTTTCAGCATTTTCTCTTCCATTGAATAAACTAACAACATAAAATTGGGTTAAATAACACAAATACTCAACAAGACCAAAGAGCCAGGCAGTGTCAGCTGTTTAACATGCCAGTAATGATAACTAGTATCCATCCTGGTAGCAGATTAAAAATAAAATTTAAAAAATATCTTGGCATTGACCTTGTTAAACTTGAATACTTCATAATTCTGACAGTTTCCCCATTTCCAGCAAACATCAAGCAGCTGCTATGCCCATGTCCTCCTGCCTATGCCTTCTCTTCATACTATACCTGTTCCTCTGGCTCTGCAAATCCCATATGTCAGTCTTTAAAGGACAACCCAATGATCCCCACTTCACTGGCTCACTCTTTTTGGTGAGTCTTCCATGATACATAATTTGGTGATTTAGTTTGGATATTTGTCCCCACCCAAATCCTATGTTGAATTGTAATCCTCAGTGCTGGAGGTAGGGCCTGGTAGGAGGTGTTTGGACCATGGGGGTGGATCTTTCATGGCTTGGTGCTGTCTATATGATAGTAGGTGAATACCCTCAAGATCTGGTTGCTTGAAAGTGTGTAGCACCCCTGTCCTTCACACACTTTCTCTCTAGTTCCTACTCCTGCCACGTGAGATGCCTGCTCCTCCCTCACCTTTTACCATGATTGTAAGCTTCCTGAAGCCTTGACTGGAAGCTCAGCAGACACTGGTGCTAAGCTTCCTGGACAGCCTGCAGGATCATGATTCAATTAAACCTTTTTTCTTATAAATTAGCTGGCCCTGGGTATTTTAGAACACCTAAAATAGCCAATGCAAGAACAGACTTACACTCTTGGTTGTGAATTGTGCCTCCATATCTTTTATCCTACCTCCTGACCCAATTTAAAAGTATCATTCCTGTGATTTCCATATCTTCAGGGACTTACATAACAATATGGTCATTAATCAAAACATAAAAAGTTCAATGCTTCATCCGTATACTGTGATATTAATACTTGCATTTGTAACAGAGGACTTCCTGGAATAAGCAATGATTAATTCAATACATCTATCTAAAGGCTGAGAATTTCAAATAAAATTATGTAGAAGAATGTTGGAGCAGTCTGGGGGAAACAGTCATTTGGTAGCACCCATTAAAATTACATCCAAAGTGGAGAAAGTTCGCTTCACATTTCTCTAAAGGAAATCTTGGTAAACACTCAGATAGAGGATAGGGTCTTTGGTAAGATGAGATCTTACCAGTTAATATGTTTGCCACTTTATTTAAACTGCATCTGTGACCATATACTCGTACATTCTGCTTTGAGCCTGGAGTATGATAAAATAGAGAAACGGCAGGGTCTTGCTAGGTCACCTTACCCAGTTCCCACTGAGCATATACACTAGACTATAATGAGAAATCTCTTAAGTGTTTGAATCCTATGTCTTTCATAGAACACCCAGTTGTAATATTGTACACCAAATCCCATTTTCATTTAGGAAGAATCATTAATGACATGAGGAATTCTTAAGAGATAATAAATAAATAAAAAGAGACAGTGTTTATAATTGTTCTTTTGGATCAGATCATAACTACTGAAAGAGGGAGGGCCAGGCATTGCCTCTTGATAGTGTGATTATAGATTAGTAATATTTATTTTACTTTCTTTTTAAACAAGAATAGGGGATGTGTGTACAAATATCTTTTTTATTTTAAACGAAAACTTTATTTAAGAGAAATTCTCAATCATGGGCTCTTTATAATCCATTCAACTATCAGGCCTTATATAAATGAATCAACATAACTCATGCTGAGCTTTACTTATCTGTGGTATGTTATGAACATAGGAGAGCACATGTTGCCTAAAATGTTTCCTACAAACTCATTCATATCTGACATACTTTTAATGAAGGATGAAGGACCAGTTAGTTTGCTTTATATTTAGGGCAACTAGTGTCCCATCATAGTACCACAGAGAGGAAAATAATAAATATCATATCCATACTGAAGGTCTGTTCTGAGTGCAAGAAGGAATTGGGTTTTCTCTCTTTCTTCCCCAGCTCACTAAAGAGAATACTGAATGCTGCAAAAAGTTAAATCAATATAGAGGATTCCCATTCTCAGTGAGTTAGGTCCATCATAAGTCATACTTCATAACCCAGACTAATAAAGAGTTAACACCCTTCTCTCAGTCTCTCCTCTCACAATTCCCTGAATACAGGTTGAGACTGCAGCCTTGTTATCTCTGTGGAACCCATTTCATTGTCTCTCTTTTAAAAATTTTAACTCTGAGTTCCATCTGCCATCAGTGAACTGGAATATCCTCAAAATGTAAAGCAAGTCCCACCGGGAATTGCCTCAAAGAATAATTTGCCTGATAAACAGCAAATTGCAAAATGAATTTTAAATTCTTTAAGTTAACAAAAATAAATAAATAAAAAGAGACAAAGTCTTGCTTAGCTTACATAATAGGCATGTCTAAATTCCCCCTTTCTTTATCCACTGAGTAAAAGTACCTGTTGAGGGAACCATAACACTTCACACGGCATGTCATGGTAGCCCGAAATGCTCCTGAGGTGGGGGTTAGACAGAAGGGGTACCTAGGGGAACAGCCACATATCTGCTGCATATTTTGAGATCTCAGAGTTCCTCCATAAAGTGTTTATCATTAGAATGTTTTGTCTGCCAACACATTTGATGGAAAGGGAAGTGCTCCTTTCTACTTCTGTGAGCAAGTGGTATGACAATTCAGATATGTAAGAAATTTATTGTTTATTGAACAATCACCAATTGAATGCCTACTCTGAATCAGAGCCTGTGCTAGGGACTGCTTAAGTTAGTGTTTGTAGTACCTAACAATAGAGCTTATTGTTTGGTAGAAGAGATAAATATTAATAAATAACCATACAAAGAAATGCACAATTGCAACTGTGACTAGGGCTATGGAGTGGTCTATGATATACAAGAACCAGTAAATGAAGGATTTGTTCTATCAAGAAGTGTGAGATTAAAAAAGAGATCCTTAACCCGAGATCTGCAGGGTAACTAGGGGATTACTCCTCCAAAAATGGAAGTAAGATTTAATTAAAGCCAGAAGAGAAATCTCTGTATATCGTGCAAAAACCCTTCTGAAGGAGGGAGCATCCCACATCCTGGAGATGAGAGGACAATCATGCTCGTTGGAGCACAAAGAGTAATAGTGATGATCATGAATTTTGTCATGTAGAGAAATGTTAAGGGGTTTTGTTTTTGTAATTTTTATTTGGAGATAATTTTAGGCTTATAAAAGAGGTGTAAAGATACTACAAAGAGTTCCCATATTCCCTTTACTTGGGCTCCCCTAATGTTAACAAACTATATCGCTATGATGCCTTTACCAAAACTAAGAAATTACTATTGGCATTATATGATTAACTAAAGTAGAGGGTTTATTCAGACTTTAACAATTATCCTATTCCTGAAATAGACAGGGGGCACCAGTAGAAAAATTGTTCAAAAAATTGTTTATCTTGCCATACCCTAATTGAAGAGGACTGGCAAATAACAGTACAAACGAGAGCCAACACCACTGGCATCTCAACTGGTTCCACTTTCTGAATTTGACTGAAAAGTTAAAGTTGAGCAAACTTTCCATTCAGTGAGTGCCAAAACTATTGTGTCCTAATTAGCTGCAGCCAAAGGCAGTGCTTTCAATAAAAATTTTAAACACATGGGATGAAGATCCTAAAGCATTTATTCAAAGAATTGTAACAGAAGAAAAAAAATCGTGGCTTTACCAATACAATCCTAAAGACAAAGCGCAATCAAAGTAATAGCAGGCAAGAGGTGGAAGTGGTCCAGTCACAGTGAAAACAGACTGTTCAAGAGCAAAGGTCATAGCAACAGTTTGGGGGATGCTAAAGGCATTTTGCTTGTTGATTTTCTGAAAAGCCAAAGAACAATAGCATCTGCTTATTATACAAGTATTTTGAGAAATCCAAAGCTTTAGCTGAAAAATGCCAGAGCCTTTCTCTACAATGACAATGTTCCTGCTCATTATTTTCATAAAATAAGGGCAATTTTGTGAGAGTTTTGATGGAAAATCATTAGATATCACTTTTCAATCCTGATTTGGCTCCTAATAACTTCTTCTTGTTTCCTTATCTTTAAAAAAAATCTTTAAAGAAAACACATTTTTTCTTCAGCGAATAATGTAGAAAAGGCCTGCTTCAACATGGTTAGATCCCCAGAATCTTCAGTTCTTTAGGAATGAACTAAATGGCTGATATTATCACTTACAAAAGTGTCTTAAATTTAATGGAGCTTATGTTGAGAAATAAAGTTTATATTTGTATTATATCTTTTATCTTTTATTTCCATGTTTCCAAAAACTGTTTGAAGTCCCCTCATAATTCTCAAAACTCAACTGTTATAAAAAAAATAGAGTCCAGTTAAAAAATTATCAAAGTACATACAGAGACATTTCACCAATGTGGTTGTACAGATGGCATAAATTCATCAAAATATGTTCAGTGTCATTATCCAGTAGGAATATACAATAAGACATCTCTACATACCAATCAGAATGGCTAAAATTTTTTAAAACATGAGAGCATACTTTTAAATGTTGATGAGGATAGAGAGAAATTAGATCATGAATACCTTGTTGGTGGAAATGTACAACTGTATAGTCTTTTGGAAACTGCCTGAAAAACACTTTGGCAATTTATTTAAAAAATAAACATACAACTACCATATGACCTGGAAATTGCAATCCTGGGCATTTTATCTGAGGGAAATAGAGTTATGTTTACATATAAACCTGTAAACAAATGTATATAGAAGCTTTATTTGTAATAACCAAAAAATGAAAACAACTCCAATGTCCTTCAAGAGGTTAATGGTTAACTAGACTGTGCTATATCACATTATGAAATACTATTCAGCAATAAAAGAATATGCATTATTCAAATACACAACCTGGATAACTCTCCAGAAATTCACAGAGAGGGGATAAAAGTCCAATCCCAAATGGTCACATTTGTATCATATAATTCCATTTATATAAAATTATTGAAATGACAAAATTATAAAAATGAAGAATAGATTAGGGTCCAGTTTAAAAACATGTCAGGGTTTACTAGGCAACATCATTCAGTACAGGCAAGGACTTCATGACTAAAACAACAACTAAAAGCAATGGCAGCAAAAGCCAAAATCAACAAATCAGATCTAATTAAACTTAAGAGCTCCTGCATGGCAAAAGAAACAATCATTAGAGTGAACCGGCAAGCAACAAAATGGGAAAAAAATTTTGCAATCCACCCATCTGACAAAGGCCTAATATCCAGAATCTACAAAGAACTAAAGCAGATTTACAAGAAAAAAACAAACCCATTCAAAAGTGGGCAAAGGATATGAACAGACACTTTTCAAAAGAAGACATATATGCAGCCAATAAACATATGAAAAAATGCTCATCATCACTGGTCATTAGGGAAATGAAAATCAAAACCGCATTGAAATACCGTCTCACGCCAGTTAGAATGGCAATCATTAAAAAATCTGGGGACAACAGATGCTGGAGAGGATGTGGAGAAAAAGGAACACTTTTACACTGTTGGTCGGAGTGTAAATTACTTCAAACATTATGGAAGACAGTGTGATGATTCCTCAAAGATCTAGAAATAGAAATTCCATTTGACCCAGCAATCCCATTACTGGGTATATAACCAAAGTATTATAAATCATTCTATTATAAAGACACATGCACATGTATGTTTGTTGCGGTGCTGTTTACGATAGTGAAGACCTGGAACCAATCCAAATGCCCATCAATGATAGACTGGACAGAGAAAATGTGGCACATCTACACCATGGAATACTATGCAGCCATAAAAAAACTATGAGTACGTGTCCTTTGCAGAGACATGGAGGAATCTAGAAATCATCATTCTCAGCAAACTAACACAAGAACAGAAAACCAAACACTGCATGTTTTCACTCATAGGTGGGTGATGAACAATGAGAACACTTGGGCCCAGGGAAGGGAACAATACTCACAGGGCTAGGTAGAGGGGTGGAGGGGATGGGAGGAGAGGGACAGCAGGGAGTGGTGAGGATGGGGAGGGATAACACCTGGAGAAATGCCTGATGTAGGCGATGGTGGTGGGGTGGATGGAGACAGCAAACCACCATGGCATGTATGTACATATACAACAATCCTGCAGGATGCAGGAAGTGCACATGTACCCCAGAGCCCAAAGTACAATACAAAATAAATTAAATAAATAAATAAATACAAAACTTATTTAAAGTGCCTTGGAGATTCCAATATGGATGGCTATCTTTGCATGACAATCACATGCTAACTTGACTTTGGATCCTTGCTCTTTCAAGAAGAATGGTTATCAACCATGATATATATATATATATATATATATATATATATATATATTTATATTTATATACTACAAGGCTACAGCAATCAAAACAGCATAGTACTGGCACCAAAACAGAGATATAGACCAATGGAACAGAACAGAGGCCTCAGAGGTAACACCACACATCTACAACCATCTGATCTTTGACAAACCTGACAAAAACAAGCAATGGGGAAAGTAGTCCCTGTTTAATAAATGGTGTTAGGAAAACTGGCTAGCCATGTGCAGAAAACAGAAACTGGACCTCTTCCTGATACCTTACACTAAAATTAACTCCAGATGGATTAAAGACTTAAACATAAGACCTAACATCATAAAAACCCTAGAAGAAAACCGAGGCAAAACCGTTCTGGACATAGGTGTAGACAAGGACTTCATGACCAAAACACCAAAAGCATTGGCAACAAAAGCCAAAATAGACAAATGGGACCTAATCAAACTCCACAGCTTCTGCACAGCAAAAGAAACAATCATTAGAGTGAATCAGCAACCAACAGAATGGGAAAGAATTTT
>CAUYQU010098850.1:0-107556 GCA_963574635.1 Cheracebus regulus
TAACAAGCCAAGTCCTAGGTCAAGGCTTGTAACTTACCCAATAGCAGTCTTGCTCTCCCACAACCAATCAAGCTGTTTCACTCCCTATAAAAACCCCTTGTCTAAAAATAAACTCACTGTCTAAAAATAGACTCACTATAAAAACTCCCTGTCTGAGAGGAGTCTGGGCGACTTCTCCGGCCCCTCCTGTCAGGACCGCAGAACCTCACCCAGGAGCCTAAATAAATTCCCTTGCATTGAATTATTTTAGTGCTGGCCTCAGTTTCTTCATTTTATCCTCGGAAACAAACCTCACAGTGAGTAGCAGGAAAAAACTAAAGTTTCTTCAACAATGGGGGAAATACATTGACTTAAGCAACTGAAAAGTCCAGACATAAGGCTGATTTTCAGAGTGGATTGACCTAGTGAATCAATATTATCATGACCAGCAGTCTTTTTCTCTTTTTTTTTATTGGCTTTAATTATATAGTGTTGCTCCAGTCTGAGGCATAATTTTCCTTGTGGTCTGAGAATGTCTGTGAGAAGCCACATGCTTTTCAGTTTTAAATCTAAGAGACAAGAGAGACTTTTCTCCTGGAACAATTCAAACAACAGTGCCAGGACTGTGTTTTTGGCCTAGATAGACCTGACTTGGGTCCTTTGCTTTTTGGCAATAACTGTAGAGAGTGGGATGGAACATTGTAGTTGGCTTAAGCCAGTTAAGACTCACTCTGATGGAGATTGGGTCAGTTCTTCCCAAATACCAACGATGCAAAATTTGAGATATTGTTAAGAAAGAGGGACCTTTTCCTGCCTTACTTTAGATCCTGCAGTTCTCTTAATCCTCCTAATCATGAGGATCAGTCATGAGGTTGGCAATTGACAAATGTGTGTTATAGTTGCACTCAAGAATGCCAGGTGTCTCTTCCTGCCACTGACCTTCTGGAGTGCTGGGTCTGTCCCACAGTTTCTGGCCGAGTGAGGGATGAATGGAGTATGCAGACACAGGCTTGCCTGTCAGCACGGCTAGCGGACCCCTGCCAGAGTCAGCAGCAGCCTTGATGAGCTGAGATACTGCATTTATTTGGTACAGATTTCATGACAAAGGCCTAGAGAAAACACCATTTGTGATAATTAACATTGTCGACTCCCCAAGTAGAGAGCAGTCCTGTGTGCGAATGATTAAAGGTCGATTTTAGACCAACATGAGGAAACAAGATATTTAGATAAACTCCTCTACATTCCCTTGTTATCTACTCTTTGCTCTTAGCTCAAGGTAAGAGGATTAGACTGCCTTCAGCCATAATCCTTTCCCAAAGCTTTTGCAAAACTTTCTGGCCTTCCAAGAAGGGAAGCTCTTTCTTACCCTTTAGATCACAACTTAAAATCACCTTTTTAATGTGCTCTTCTTTTGACTACTTACCTTCAGAAGACCAATTATGCTTCCATGCACCCTTTTCCCCACCTTAGTTACTTTCATTGTTCTATTTATTTCCTTTATAGTACTCAACAGAATCTGTAATAGTTTGCCCATTTACTTGCATATTTATTTATTATTTTCTCATTATACTTTAAGTTTTTTGAATGGCCAGGGGGAGAAGATCATGTAAATCTTATTCCATGCTAGATTTTCAGTATATAGAAAAATATCTAGAACACAATTGGTGTTTAGTAAGTATTTGTAAAGTAATAAGTGAATGATCTCCTAAAGCCATAAAAATCACTGTGTTGGAAGGAAATTACAAGGTCATATCTGATAAATAGGCATCCAATTCCTGCCTTACCAACTCAGGTGACATGGAATTTACTATCTCCTCCAGGCATTCCATTCCACCTTTGGGTATCTATGACCATTAGAATGCTCTTCTTTTTTTTTTTTTATTGAGTTAAAAAATATCATCTCACTGTAATTCAGATATGCTGATGCTAGGTCTACTGGAATCCAATTTGTATATAACATTCTTTCAAGTTGTTGAAGTCAGCTATCACATCCTTCTAGAGAGAAGGATGTCCTCTTTTCTTTCCATTTCCCTAATTTCTTATCTGTTTTTTTATCTAACAAGATTTTGACTTTCCTCACCATCCTATTGACTCATTTATTAACATGGTCCAGTTTGTCTGTTTTCAGTTGTGTTTAGCGATGCATACAATAACATTCATTGTTCATTGGGTGGGACCTATCCCTGCTCTATTTTAGATACTGCAGTTCTCTTAATCCTCCTAAAATCTCTGAGCTACTGATTCAGGTTAAACCTATGGCCAGTTAAAGCTCATACTTCTTTTGTATCAGGTTCTGCGGTTAAGCTGCATGGCCATCAGCTTGTAAAATTATGCATACTTTTCAATGCCTCACCTTTCTCTTTGTTGAAACAGGCACAGAATTGTTTTTCTGACGATTTTGTGAGAAGGTCAGGTGGCCATTTGGGCATTTGCATGGGTTAGACTTCTTGAGTACTACGAGAGGACTTTATTGCTACCTTCTTCCCAGTTATTTGTTGGTATATACAACTCAATTCTGTATTGATGATGCAGTATATCTACTGTATGAATCCTAAGGAGAGATAAATGCTTGATGTTACTATTGCATACTTTTTATCAGAAATCTAGGATTGCCTGAAGGATATTCAGTCCACTCATTATTCCAAATACTCTAATTTATACCTTTTAATCTTGCCAGGTAACTGGAGTAATGTCTACAATGTCTATAGTAATGTCTACATAATTTTTGTTCTCTGATAGAACTAATTTTATCACATGGTGTTTTGGGATTAAACCAGTAACCAACACAGAGATGTAATAGGGAAGGACCAAGTGAAATTTGTTCGTAGGTATATTTTTAAGGATGGGTATTGTTTAGGGTTCCACAGAGAGTACTCTCCTGTTTTATTCTAAAGACCTAAGGGAGAAATTTTTCCCATGTTTCAGTATAAAATAAAGAAAAGCTGGAGCTCACTAGAAAGAACAGCTTGTTCTTATTTTATAATGTTGTGTATCGGGTAACCATGTTTCTTGTTTTTATTTGACTGTTAGGAAGCTTAGATCTGTTTTTTGGTTCACACATAATACCTATGCCAAACTGTATGGTATGCATTTCTGTTGCTGATGTTACTGTTGGCTTGACTATTCTCCTACCCATATTTTCCTTTCAACATTAAAATACAAAATTTGGATTGTAATTTTTTGTTCTGTGATGAGCTATGCTAACTGGAGTTTTATTTTGCATGCACTCTTTCCCATATCCTTTCCCTTAGTATCTTTAGGCAGACCCCTTCCTTACTCCATTTGTACCTAATGATATTGTAAATCATAATCCTTTGGTCATCTTTTGGCACAGATGTAATCATGGGACCAGTCTAACTCCTTCAACACATGACTGGGATGTGATCTAAACAGGTGAATTAGAATAATCCCTAAACTTATCTGTTGAACATGTTGGGAAAATTTCGTGTCCTCTTGGTTCATAATTACAAGGGTATGGGCCTCAGGCTGCATATTTTCTTTGCAAAATTCATATTTTCATGTAACTCTCTCTTATATTGCTTGCTTGTAATGCTGTGATGAGATAATTTGTCTAATGTACAAATAGAAACAGTGGCAAGCAGAGACAAGATAGAGAGACACATACACATCTTGAAGACATAATTTAAAATTCAACTGGGACTGAAGGCTGATCCACTTAACATATCACAGTTTACACCACAATATATTCATATTTTTCCTCAAAAAAATTTAAGCACATTTTCTGTCACATTTACCTCATATATAATATTGCCTTTTAAAAAACTATATGCAAGTTTGTAAGCTTCCTTAAACACTTTGCTGAATGTTATTATCTTCTATCTATCACCTATCTATCTATCTATCTTTCATTCATCCATCTATGTAAGCATACATATATGTCTTTCTAGTATATGTATACTGTATTACATATATACTGTATTACATATATACTGTATTACATATCTCTCTGTATAAAGTATATGTATAATTGTTTTTGTAAAACAAGTGAAAAAATTTAAATTTTTTCATATAAATGTATATAAATTTATCTATATATGACTTCATTTCATGGCACTTGACTCCATTTTCTTGGCCTGCTATAATCCTTCCTGATTTATGTTCTATTAACTTACACCTTTTCTTCTTACTAACATGTTATCTATTATTTATATATCTGATCATTATAAAATAGATATCTTCATATAAATTATTGATCCTGTGATAAACATAGCAAGTTTTGGGCACATACCTGCTCTTCAGAGACCATCCTGTAGACAGGTATACCCCATTAATAAAGATTTAGGTTAGCTTATTTTTAATCAGTGAATACATACATATCTAGCCTTGACCTTATGGCTGTCTTCTAGAATGTTTTCTTAACATTGTGAAACATCATATTTTCTACATTTTCTCATTTTACTGATAGAATGATTTTATTAAACTTTGATATAATTTGCTGTAGAACTTCTAACAAAGAGTACCATTTTAGTCCCATTGTTTTATATGTTTTTTCTTATCTCAAAAAAACGAGTTTACTGTGGAACTTGTATAATATATATATACACACACACATATATACATACACATACACACATAAGAATAAAGCAAAATTTATCTATAATCCCATATACTTTTATCCTTGTTTATGCACAGAATAAACATATCTTTATATTTTTTTTAACAAAATCCTGATAGACCCTTTTGTAAATTGCTGTTTCACTTAACAAACTGTGAGTTTCTATGTGTTATTAGCATTTTAATACCATATGGATGTTCTCTATTTTCAGATATTTATATAAGTTGCTTACTACTCTCAGACAACTAGTTCTCTTATTCTAACTTTTGCCTTAACATCTAAAGCCATCGAGGCTTGGGCTCCTTTGCATTTCTGAATTAGGATATAGATGCTGCTATACTTTGTTCTCAAGAAACTCACTTTATTACTGTAAGATATTTCTTAGGGTCCAAAATGGAAGTTTCCTATATTACATTCAATACTACTGTGCTCTTCTGGGGCTGTAGGGCATGAATTTGGATTTCTGATGCTTCTCCCTTAGTCTCCTTTCACAATTTTTAACCAAATTAAATCAGTTGCCCTTAATTCTTTGTTATTATTGCATTTGCACTGATCTTTTTTTGGTAAGATATTTTTATTGTAATAAAAATAAAGTATTGTTCTTATGACTTTTGCAATTGAAATTACATTTGCATGTTTCTGAACTTTCTTTGAACCTGATGAAATGTACTTTATGATTATCTGGTTTTCAAAGGCCCAAACAATTGTATTTCAAATTTGTTTTCAACCATCAGCTACTGTGAACATCCAAGAAGGATGTTTTAAAACTGCACCCCAAAGGCTAATTTTTTTAGATCTACCTATTGAACACCACAGGGTCATTAACATCTCATCTGGCCTATATGTCTTCTCAGCTCCTTCTAAATAAAAAATTCTAGTCTCTTTCTTAATAGATTCTATCTACTAGTACTTTCACAGGATAACATCACATCAGGAGACCAAGAAATTGCTAAGTTTTAACTCAAGCTTGTTAGCTCAGAGTGGTTTTCTCTATGATTTCTGGCTTTCTATATCAGTCTGTGGGCTGGTGGGATTAAAGCCACATTTAACCAGCCAGGCCCAAAATATAGTGAAATGTGACTTTAAAGGGCTGCATTTCTGTTTATAGAATGCTTCTTCTCCATGATCATGCAGTTGATCCCAACTTTAAATCACTCTCTATTCTCTGTTCCTGACTTTGAGAAAATAGCTATTATTTCAGGTATTATCCCCAAAATAGTTTTGTTTATGTGTCTAGTCCTGAGTGCATACCATTACCTTCTCTGGGGGATTAATCCCTTGGTCTATTTTTAATCATTTTTTTCTATTATCTTTATTTAACAATGATACTGTTACAAACAAGACCATTTATGGAGTATTTACTATATGCCACACACTATGCCAAATACTCTATTTCCATATTCAGGGCTGAGATCTTTTGCACACATTTTCAGATATAACTCTTACATAATTCCTTTTTAAATGCAGTTTAGCTTAACCTAAATATTTTGGGTAAAGAAGTAGAGGAAAATGGGTATTTTTTGATGTAGGCCTTTCATAGAGCGTATGACTTGACTCTTTGGCAGGTGTGTGTGTGTGTGTGTGTGTGTGTATGTGTGTATGTGTGATGCTACTCTGCTTTGATTTATAGAACGTTATCTCTGAAAAACTAGATTTAGAAACAGTAGGAATTAAAGAGTTTGAACTGCTCTATTAATATATTGAATTCACTTTACAATAGCTCTCACTATGGAATATCCCTAAATAGCTAGCTCCCCCTATGCATTTCAATTTTTATTGGACTTGCAAAAATTTGATTTACCTACAGCTTCTCAGAAATATATGTGCAGAACAGGTCTATGGTATAAGACACACTTCTCCAGGCATCCTCATTTAAAACAGTTACGTGACTGTAGGAGGCAAAGGGGGTACGTTTCAAGCTTTACTGTGAGGCCAGTGAGGGAAAAGGCAAATTATAAACTCTTTGGCAGATTTTCTGGCAATATCAATCTAACTCCCAGTTCTCTGCTTTACTTATAATTAGGAATGTACAGTGCTCTCAGGTATACAAAGCACTTTCACATTCTTTTTTCTAATTTGACAGCTTATATACTTTGCCACATGGAGAATGATACTTTTTCTTTTCCTTTACCTATCAAAACACTCTTACACTTCAATACCCACCTTCTTCATGAAGACTTCCTTCATTACTCCAGGGAAAGGAAGTGATATCCTGCTTTCTTGCCTTCAGTTTAGTTCAACAGATATTTGAGAGCAAACTAGGTACTAAATGAAGTGACAGGACTAAGAAGGGGCAAGCACAAGAACAGATGGACAGTACTTGGCATCATGCCTGACATATGGTGGTGGCATTTCATAAGTATGAATTGACTTGATTATTGCTTGATATGTAGAGGTGTGTGTGTGTGTCTGTGTGTGTGTCTCTGTGTGTGTCTGTGTCTGTCAGTGTGTGCACATGTTCCTATAGGAATGCAATAAAAGATCTGACCCAGTATGGAGGTCTTTGTTTGGATTGAGAACAGATTTCAGGAGATTTCTTAGATTAGATGACATATAATCTCTGTCTTAAATGATAATAATTATGGCTGTTGCTATATGCCAGGTACTCCTTTAATTTATTTTATCCTTACAACAATTCCAGTAGAGTAACTAAATACTGTTGTTCTCCCTACTTTACAGACAAAGAAACTGAAGCTTTGAAAGGCTTAGGGACATGTCCAGGGTTATTTGGTCAAAAGGAACTGGAGCCAAGATTTTAATCTAAGAGACATAACCTTCACCACTGCATAGAGTGGTCATATATTTTTCATCCAAACTGAGTCACTTCTGAAAGTGAGAGATGCTGCTATTAAGATAACTAATATACAAGTAACCCATTCTGTCCCAGGCAAACCTTACCAAACACTCTCTGCTTACTAAATCCTATATTTCTCACAAAATATGTGTGATAGCTTACAAAAACTATGTCTTCTAACATTTAAAGTTTTCTTCCCCCTCCATTCTCCATAGCACCGAGTACCACTTTTAGTGGTGAGTGGGGTACGTAGTAAATAAAAAGGAGCTATTGACCTTGATATAAAATTGAAGTAATCAGATGATCTAGACCACCATTCTTCATCCCAAAGATAAGGTAGTTGGTTAAGTATAGTCTCTATCTTAAACAGTAGAAGTGAAGGACAGACAATGAAGATGGACGAAAAAAGAAAAACTGCTACACTTATGGAAGGACTTGTGGGAGTATGAGAAATTTTGAAGGAGGGAAGGAGGAAGAAGCAATAATTCATCCTGGTTTAAGACTGCTTTAGACCCACTCTTCTTAGTCATTTTTGTGTCATAATTCACGTGATGGATGAATTCTCTGGGAATGTTGAGATTAGCTATAATATGGCTGCAGAAGAGATAAGAAGTAGCAGGTTTTGTGTAATTAATTCCTATAATCTAACTCCACTTCTGTCATTCCCTCTCCAGAACTGAAATACAAGTGAATGAGAGGGGCTTTATGATCAGGATAACCTTGAGTTCATTCTTATTGACATTCAATAAGTAGATCACTCTAAATTTCTGTACCTTAAGTATGAGTAGTCGCAAATCACATGTTGCTCATCTCCCATACAAACAGGCCAGGCCAGGACAAACATGTCCTCAAACAATCTGTCTTCAGTAGACATAATTCTCCTCCAGGCTAAAATATAATATCTTGAATGAGACTTAAATTTACTGAATTGCTGCCTAAAATTAGTAGCAGTGTAACTCTGGCCTTCTTTCATTTCCAAAAGAAATATCCTATTTACTTAGCTGTTTCCCATCAATTCTGCATTCTGAGTGGGTTTGTGAGCCAGTAACCACGTTAACACCAATAGATGGCATCTTCTTGTTTGTTCGGTTTCTGGGCCTTTCTGCATGGCTGAATTTTCAATTCTAACCATTCTTCAATTTCATGTTTGTTCTCTCTCTCTCTTTTTTTTCTAACTCAAGAGTTAGTGTTAGAGCTTGATTTTATTGTGAATGCACATATGTTATATCCTGATACTAAGTAATATGAGAAGGGATTTTTGGCAAAGCATACTTAATCACTGTAAATATTTCCTGTTGTTATTCAAATTCATGATGAATTTTAATCAGGTGGAAAATATCCTTAATTGGCCCAATTTAGAATTCAAGAGTAATCCACCAAAATAATATGTGACAGTGCTGGGTTTAAATCTATGAATTTCTCATGTTTAAGGTGAAAAATGGGTTACTAGATAGGTATCTTTCTGTTTCATGACTCTACAAACAGAATGATTAAATGATATTTGGCAGCTCCGATGCTACAGTATAGAAGAAGCTTCAGATCATCATGACAATGGGCCTGTCACTTTTTCTTAAAACGATGTTTTGTCTGTGAGCACATTTAAATGTTGGAGCCTAATTTTAAAATATCTCCTGTCTGGGATGAGTGCTGTCATACTCAACGAAAAAGTTTGGGCTTTGTGCAGTCTAATTTTGGCTTACAATGTGGGCATTAAGGATCTTTAGCTGACCAGTCCTTCTTGCTTACCTAATCTAGATGTCTGTGTTTTCCTACTTGGCAAACATCTTTACCTTGTCTGCCATGTTGATTCTAAGTTCAGGGGCTTTGCTGCTAAAGACCTCCTTTTCCCCTATTAGAATGCTCTACTATTTCCTTCCTGCAAACACTGGGCCTAGATATTTAGAGAGTAGACTGGATTTCTTCCGCTTCTTCATGAGTTGCTGTGAGGATTAATTAAGCCAAGGCACATAAGACAGTACAATATCTGGTATGTAGAAAGTGCTACCTAAAGTGGAGATGTCATGAATGTCTCTATCTCCATCGACTTTCTGAGCCATCCTGCTCAGAATACCAAGATCCTCACTTTGTTTTGAATTCTACCTTAGTGAAGTAAAATTTATCTCTCTGATAAAGAGAGCTGAAACTGTTCCCAAGGTAGTGAGATTGTAATGACTGAGGAGACATTTATCTCCAGAGTCCTCTTGTCTTCCTCACATGGGATTCTTGAAATGTAAGGTCAGTTATATTTCTAAGTCAGGGGGGTGGGGGGAGTACAGAAAGCTGCCTATGAGCCCAATCTGGCCACCTGAGGTTTATTGTTTGATAGTTTCCTACCAAGTGCTATACTGACAGGTTTGAACCAATCGGTGATTACTATTGAATTAGAATAGTTACTATAGCACTTTTAGGCCTTAAAATTTGGAAATTATCTCACAAAAATGAGGGAAAAACCTGAAGATTCTTTACAAAAGAGAAGGAGGTGAGCCAGGTGTCCTCATGCACTTTGCCTACATTTGCATCATATCCAATAGATATGGAGTGAGCATGGGTCCTCTCTTCTCTATGTTGTCATCAATCAAAGTTTGTGTGATGATACAAATGTGAATTTCTGATAATATGGGTTCTTGATGGATCTTCTTAAACTTTGGTACTGCTGTATGTGTTTAGAAATTCCAACAAGGATTGGCAAGAGGAATGAGGAATTCCCAGGATTAAGAAGTCTGACAGTAAATCCAGGCATAATGAGCTCCTAGGTGGGAATGAGATATGATTTGCCTAAAGGTGTTTAGGCAACTAGTAGTGACAGCAGAACCAAAATTCAGTTTTCTTGGCACTGATTATCTAAATATGTTGGTATTCTAGTGTCAGAGTTATTGACATCAGATGCAACAATAAGAGAGACTCATTTTATGTCCTGACATTACTTCTGTGTCAAAGCCAAGAGACATTCCCTGTCATCATTGTGCTTTAGCAAACACTGTAGATCTCACGAGAAGTTATATTAATGGGTCATTTTGTCAGTGATGTGCAGACTTCAAGTTGCATGATAATGACACCCAGAGAATTTGTTGCAAATACTGATTTTGGAGCCTCCTTCCCAGAGATTTAGACTTAGTAGATCAAAAGTAAGGCCCAGGAACCTTCACTTAACATAGTTTTTGATATAAAGTGTCCATGTTTTTGATATAAAGTGTCCATGTTTTGAAAATGACTGTATCACTAACTATACAGCAGCTTTGGTGCAGGCATGAGAAGTAGTAACGTATATATTTCTCTTATTTGATGTCCTTCATTCAAATTCTTCACTGACCCTTACAAACTGCATAACCTCCTGGTCCCTAAGTGCTGTCTGAGAACTTCTGACTAATGGTCCCCAGGATTTGTTCAGGTGTTGGCTTTGTAAAAAAAAAAAAAAAAAAAAAAAATGGAGGGAAAAGCCCATGAATATTTATTAAACTTGTACCATGGTACAGAAATCACATATAAAATCATTGTACCAACAATGATTTGCTATAATGTTGGTACAATGATTGCTGGTACAATGATTTTATATATGCTGCTTATTTAATTCACTTGATCCTCATTATAGCACTATGAAATAAATACTGCTATCCTTGTTCTGCAGATCAGGAAACAAATTGATAGAGGTGGTACATTTGTCCAAGATCACCCAAACAATGAAACATAGACTTGGGATGCAGATAGAAATTCTCCCTACTCTAAAGCCCACGCCATTTCTATTGCACAAAGTATGCAATGGTATTCTATTATTTTGTAAAATGACAGAGTATTTACCTTCTTTTTCTTTCAACCTGACCTTTGCTCACCCAAAGCCATTGAAGAGGGATGGTAAGAACTAAATTCTGTGTCCTCCCTAAAATTCTTGTTTTGAATCCCTAACTTACATAATGGTGGTATGTGGAGGTGGGGTTTTTTGAAGATAATTAGGTTTAGATAAAGGTGGGGCTCTCATAATGAGATTAGTTTCCTTCTAAGAGGAAAAGAGACTTACGTGTGCCTGTGCTGGTGCCCTCTTGCTCTCTCGCTCTTGCTCTTGCTTTCTCTCTTTTTCTTTCTCTCTCTCTGCCATGGGAGGACACAGAGAGAAGGCTGCTGTCAGTAAGCTTGGAAGAAGGCCCTTGCCAGGAACCAAATCTGCTGGCACCTTGGGCTTCCCAGCCTCCAGACCTGTGAGAAATAGATGTCTGTTATTTATGCCATTCAGTCTATGGTATTTTTTTATTTGTTATTGCAGCCCAAACTGATGTTAAGGAATGTTAATGCACTCCTAATTTAAGGAGTGATAACATGTTGTTTGGTCAAGTCGAGTTCTTTAGTTTTTAAATTTTTATTTTTAATTTAGAAATAATAATTGTATATATTTATGGGTTACAATGATTTCTCAGTACAGGTATACATTAGGGGCTCATCAATCAGGCTAATTAACATATCTATCATCTCACATATATATCCCTTCTTTGTGGTGAGAACATTTAAAATCTACTCTTAACAAGCAATTTAGAAATATAAATTATTATTAACTATAGTCACCATTGCTATGCAGTAGATGACCAGAACTGATTTTTTTTTTTTTTTGTCTAACTGAAACTTTGCACATTTTGACCAATATCTCCCCTTTTTCTCTCTACCTCCTGCCATCTTTCAGCTCCTGGTAATCACCATTCTACTCTCTATATCTATGAGTTTGACTTTTTTAGATTCCACATAGATGTGAGATCATGCAGTATTTGCCATTAGGTGCCTGGCTTATTTCACTTAGCATAATGTCTTCTAGCTTCATCCATGTTGTCACAAATGTCAAATTTTCTTACTTGTTTAAGGCTGAATAGTATTGTGTATATGTACCACATTTTCTTTATCTAGTCATCTGTTGATGGACACACTGGTTTTCCCGTAGCTTGGAAATAATGAACTGTGAATAAGACCAACATGAACATGCAAGTGTAGATATCTCTTTGACATGATGATTTCAGTTCCTTTGGGTATACGCTCAGTAGTGAGATTGCTGAATCACATGGTAATTTTTGGAAGCACTTCCACACTGTCCTTTTATAATGGCTGTACTAATTTACATTCCTACCAGCAGTGTACATGCATTTGCTTTTCTTCACATCCTAATGCTTGTTACCTTTCATCTTTCTGATAATCATTCCAACAGGTGTCAGGTAATGTCTCATTGTGATTTTAATTTGTATTTCTCTGGTGATTCATGATGTTGAACTTTTAAAAATGTATCTCTTGTCCATTTGTATGCCTTTTTTGAAACATTTCTATTCAGATGCTTTGCTCATTTTTAAAATCAAGTTATTTGTTTTCTTTTTGTAGAGTAGTTTTAGTTTCTTATGTATTTTGGGTATTAGTGTTATATCTGATGTACTATTTTGTACATATTTTTTCCCAGTCCATGAGTTGTCTCTTCACTCTGTTGTTTTCTTTGCTTTGCAAAGTTATTTCTTTCTTAGACACTAATATGAATTACCTAAAATTAGTGATCTAGTAAAGGAAGTACTACTAGATTTTTATGGCCCTATTTTTCTAACAAGGATTTCTTTTCTTTTTCCACAATGTTTCTGTATTTTTTTTTGGCCTTGCCTGAGGCTGCTAGTCACTAAATATTTAATGAGATTTGATCCTCATCTTCAAGGAATTTGTAATCTAGTTGAACAGATGAAATTAACTGCACAATCACTCAGAGCACTCTTCCCTTCCCCCAAGAAGTGCAGGTAGTGTGCTGGATTATTTTAAGGACACCTAAAATAGGGATTTAATTAATAGTTTTACAAAAGTCATAATGAGAAATTTATTTCTTTTCAATTATAAAATTCTTTGGAGGGAGGGTTGTTCACATCTGTAATCCCAGCGCTTTGGGAAACTGATGCTGGAGGATTGCCTGAGCCTAGGAGTTCAAGACCAGCTTGGGCAATATAGTGAAACTCCATCTCTACAAAAATATTAGAAATTAGCTGGGCATGGCTTGTGCCTGCAGCCCCAGCTACTCAGGAGGCTGAGGTTAGAGGATTGCCTAAGCCCAAGAGATCAAGGTTGCAATGAGCTGAGACCACGCCATTGCACTCTAGCCTTGGGGACAGAGTGAGAACTTGTCTTTAAAAAAAAATGTTTTTCTGTTAGTTGCATTTAGTTAAATAAAAGGAAATAAAGATTCAACTGAAAGGAGAATTTTGAGTAAATGAAAATGGAGGATTTTATGATTAGACAAAAACTGGAAAGTAACCTGTGTAGTTCTCAGAGATGGGAAAGAATGGCTTTGATATTATGCATGGCTGAAGTTTGTAAATGCTGAGAATTTGTATTCTGACTGAACAGGGGGCAGGAAAGGGGCATAGTATTACTGGTACTTAAAGAAGTAGATAAATAGCTGACAGCTTTTCCATGGAAAAGTTGGGCCAGAGCTAGATCCTGAAAACAAAATATTTTGAATAGAAAGTGGTGAAAAAAGGATATTTTAGGCAAGTGGTCTAGTAGAAATTTTATGTAGAGGAAATAATATATTTGAAAGGTTTTGAAATACAATGAAAGAGTGGTTTAATTATGTACTAGTTAGTTATTGACACAATAATCATATGTAGTAAATCATCTCAAAACTCAATGGCTTTAAAAAACTCATTTCTTCTCAAGGTCTTGCAGGTTGGCAGAGGTGACTGTGCTTCATGATGTGAGTTGGCTAGTGTATTTCTCATCCAACTTTCGATAGTAGGTGAGAACAGGCATGTTTTTAGTATGGCGAAGGAAAGTGCAAGACAAGCTCCAAAATGTGTAAAAACACATTTTAAGTCATTGCTTATGTCACATCTATTAATATCCACTGGCCAAATCAAGTCATTCGACTAAGAACAAAATTAAAGAGCAAGAAAAATATACTCCACTCAAATTTCTAGACACAGCATGACCATACTGAAACTTGACATAAAGAATAGTCTTTTATTTGCTTCCCAGAGCTACATTTTGCACATAGTTTGAGTTAGGAGTGGTTTTACCCTATTTATCTTTGCAACCAAAATACAGGGAATATTTGTGCAACAGTTTAGGACAGGAATCAGCACACTTTTTTTTTTTCTCTGTAAAGGGCCAGAAAGTAAATATTTTAGGCTTTATACATCATACTGTCTGGGTAGCAACTATTCAGGTGTGGCTTGCAGCAAGAAGGCAGCCACAGAATGTATGTAAACAAATGGGTTTAGCTGTAATTCAATCAAACTTCATTTACACAAAGAGCTGGCTAGAGGACTGAATTTAGTCAGGGGCAGAATGGGGTATCTGGATTTGGACCCATGCCATAGCTTGCAGACAAATTATTTAGGAGACAACACAGTATACATATACATTAGGCAATGTCATTTTGCTGTTCTTATATAATTAAATTAACCTGTGTTTCATAATCTTTAATTTATATTTTATCATCTGGAAGAAAAACAAAATCTGTGGTTGCTTTCAAAGCTGTGATTATAGTAGATGCTTCCTTTTGGTTGTGCACATTGGCGGGTGTTAATTGGAAAACAAATTTTTATGTGACTGAAATGTGCTCTGATGTGGAATTACTAATTTTTGCCTGATTCTGTTTGGCATGCTGCTGCTCATGATTTTTATCAGAGCATTTACATAGAGATTCTCTTTTCGCCTCTGACATGAATTCCGAACAATCAGAAAATGCTTTAAGATCAAGAGTAGACAATTTTCCTTTCTGTGAAAGAGAAATGAGTTGGCAAAGAATGTAGAAATAAATCATCCATTTCTATTTATTTACAGCTGGAAGTCATTTAGGGTTGAATTTGAAGGGAGATTTTTGTTCTTCCTTTAGCTGAGCAGAAAACACATTGGGCTAGTACTTTCTCTAAATTTTATCATAGACGCTCTTAGCTGTGAATTCTGCACTGCCTTCTCCTTGTTTCTGGTGAGTTTCCCTGTTCCTTTACTGGGACAAGGTTTAAGGCATCTCTCTCTGGCTTGGTCAGGTCATCTAGAAGCAGCCAGGCAAACCTTTTGTCTGAATATCCAGCTCCTTTAAAGAAATCTTTCTCTATGGATTTCCTTAATAATTAAATATCTTATTTCAAAAAAATTCTCTCTGCCTAGAAAACTACATTTTCTAGGTGAATTCTGAATCCTATTTCTTTTTTCCCCATTTCACCATTGATGTAGTAGGTAAAGTAAGCACCATGTCAGAGAATTTTTTGAAAAAATGAGAATGCTCTAAGTGCCCATACTTTCCCATTAAAGTTCTCATTTCGTTGGTGAACTGGGTACTCTCTCTCTCTGCAAGGTAACATAGTAGGAGCTGGAACTAGTTTTTAGACCTTTGAAACCTAATTTATCAGTCATCATTGAGATTTTTCTGGCTTTCATTTGACTCACATGTGATGCTAAGTAATACATTTATATTGTATCGATGGTGGAAAAGCAGAATAAAATATTTAGGTTTAGGTTGGTGCAAAAGTAATTGCAATTTTTGCCACTATTAATGGCAAAAACCGTATTACTTTTGTACCAACCTATAGTACAAAGTGATACTAGGCAAGTGAATTTACTCTGGGGATATTTACTGAAAGGAGAAAAAAAATGCTGCTGTTAATTGAATGCCTACTTCATAAGGGCTATGTGGCTTTAAAGAGTTAGTAATTTGTCACAGTCTCTGAGGTGGGACATGACAGAGCTGAGGTTACCCAATTTCAACTGCAAAGCTCCTCTTTTCCTTATGTCACCATTTCACATTAGCAATATATACTAATTTAAGGAAACAACTGGGATCTTATACCTGTTGTTTGCTGTTTCTGAACTATGCACTCAGTAAGAAGTTTGAATTTTTATGATATTAGAGATGGGAAATGTCCAAACTTCATTTTGTTAACATTTCTTTCTTTCTTTTCTCTCGATTATGGCAGGTTAAATTCTTCCATATTCTGAAATGGACTGCAGAAAAATGGCAGAAATCTTAAATCTTCATTTGATTAATAGAAAATACAATACATTAATTGTCATTATTGTTTGTTCTACTAGTGTACTGAAGAAGACATGCTGGTGTCTGAGTATATGTGGTTCACTCTGTGAGAACAGTAGCCAAATTTTTAATAGTGCTTCTATAGATGTGGCATTATTCTAAGACTTTACATATATTGACTTATTTAATTCTCACAACTATCTAATGAAGTAAAACTGTCATTATTCCAGTGTAACAGATAAGAATACAGAGACATGGATGAATCTGGAAACCATCATTCTCAGCCAACTGACACAAGAACAGAAAATCAAACACCGCATGTTCTCACTCATAGGCAGGTGTTGAACAATGAGAACACATGGACACAGGGAGGGGAGCATCACACACTAGGGTCTGTTGCGGGCACTAGGGGAGGGACAGTGGGAGTAGGGAGGTTGGGGAGGGATAACTTGGGGAGAAATGCCAGTTATAGGTGACAGAGGGATGGAGGCAGCAAACCACATTGCCATGTATGTTCCTATACAATAATCCTGCATGATCTGCATATGTATCCCAGAATCTAAAGTACAATAAAATATATATATGAATTCAGAGAGGTGAGCTAACTTCCCTTTTAACTTTATCACAGCTACCAGATGGTGGAGCTTAGATTCAAATCCTAGCAGACTCCAGCCAGAGCCTGTGCTCTGCAGAAAATGGGCTCCAGCCCGGCCCCGGGGCTCATGCCCGTAATCCCAGCACTTTGGGAGGCCAAGGCAGGCTTTGAGGTCAGGAGTCACTTGAAGTCAGGAGTTCAAGACCAGCTTGGTCAACATGGCAAAATCTCGTCTCTACTGAAAATACAAAAATTAGCCAGACGTGGTGTCAGGTGCCTGTAATTCCAGGTACTCAGCGAGGCTGAGGCAGAAGAATTACTTGTACCTTGGAGGTGGAGGTTGCAGTGAGCTGAGATTGCGTCACTGCACTCCAGCCTAGGTGGGAGAGTGAGACTCTGTGTCAACCAGAAGAAAGAAAGAAAGAAAAAAAGAAAGAAAGAAGAAAGAGAGAAAGAGAGAGAGAGAGAGAGAGAGAGAAAGAAGAGAGGGAGGGAGGGAAGGAGGGAAGGAAAGAAAATGAGCTCCATTGAACTTTCTAATCAGTCAGGGTTCAGTCAGGAGACAGTAACCACACAAATTATTTTAAAACAGAGGATTTAATATCATAAATTGTAACTACATATTAAAGAACTCAACATACAAAACAAAAAAAAGAGCATTAAGTTATCACAGAAGTAGCTTTTTCAGGTATCACAGAAACAGCCTTTTCAGGAAACAGCTACCTAGGGCTAGGGAAACAAGGGGAAGAGGTTAGTATTATTAATATTTTTCTTAATTTTATGATTAGTATTATTAATATTTAGAAGCTTAGAAAAGTGGCTTCCCAGATGCTAGAGTCTCTGAGCATAGAAAAATGGTATAATAGGATGAGGGCTACCAGAGGAGGGTGAGGAGAGGCTGGCCAGCTGATACTGTTATCTGAGGATGCCATAAAAATTGTTCTTCAAATGTTGGAAAAACTGCACATAGGAACCAAGTACTGCTACTGGAAAGAAAACTGTTGCTGTTGGACTGAAGAATCATTGTGAGGATGATACTTACAGGAGGAAGCTAAAGGGGAACAACAGGAAGGGTGAAGTCCTGACTTCATTCTGAAGTCGCAGTTCTCCTCTTGCACCCAGAGGGAACAGCTGGCAAAATAAAGATGTGGGGTTTACAGTTCTAGTCCCACCACCACAAAGCAGAGGTGGGAGTGACTTTTAACAAAATTTCCAAATAGAACAGTATGTTCAAGATTTATGGGGGAAAAAAGTGCTATTGAAGAATTTTATTACCTCAGTATAGTATAATCTTACACATTTTTTATGAACATGATCTGTCTCTCCCAATAAATTATGGACTCTTTCAAATAGACCCTGACTTAAACCTTGTTCAAGGGCCAGCTAGGTGCAAGATATGTAGTAAGTGCATAATAAATGATTGTTGCTGAAGTGATATTATAAACATTTGAATATAGATTTTCTTTTAAAAATATTTTTACAGGTTTCAGAATATCTATTCATAGGGTCAGCTGAACAAATAAAGCTTGTGAATGAATATAGAGGGCTTGCTATATCCCTGTGAATGCTCAAGGGAGCTCTAGTGTTTGCAGAAAAGTTTTACACAGATTAAAACAATATCCACTCCCTCTCCTGTGGCGAGATTATCGTTAATTAAGGAAATGCAGGCATCGATCTGTTTGACAGCATTCTGTCAGCAGAGCTGTGGTGGCCTGTAAAAAGCAGGTTGAGATTTTCACTCTTATTTCAAGAATGTTTCCTAGTTGGATGGCAGCATTCTGATCCCTCATGTTACTTGTCAAAGGATAATGAATACAGCTAGTGGGAACCATGCTGACCCAACAGCTATTATTTTATTTTCATAATGTGACTGGAATCAGGTTTGTGGTGTTGAGTTTAACAGGGTTAGAAAAGGAGTCACATCTCTGCAAAAGTGAGATTAAGAGAGGATAAAGGAAAATAGCTTCACTAGTCTGAAACAGAAGAAAAAACCTCTGCATTTCTGTTACTATGATTATTTTGGGGGCTCATAAGTGGAATGAATAATTTTGTGTGTTTTCTTACATGTTGGTCCATAGTGTGTTTTGTAGGTGTAGTGAAGGGCAATGTGATACAGAGAGTAGCACCATTCCTAAACCAGGAATGTATGAGTGGGAACCCCAGGTTGGATAGCAACTTCTGTGTGAGCTTGGAGAAGTCACTTAACTTCACTGGCCTTCAGTTTTCTCTTTTGTAAAATGAAGTGGTTGGTTATAATCAATATCCCACATTCCCCCCTACCCCATTCTATATCCTCTTCTTTTTTCTTATTTCCTTGGCATGCTAATTTTTTTTTTTTTTTTTTGAGGTGGAGTCTCACTTTGTCGCCCAGGCTGGAGTGCAGTGGCCCCATCTCAGTTCACTGCAACCTCTGCCTTCTGGGTTCAAGCAATTCTCCTGCCTCAGCCTCCTGAGTAGCTGAGATTACAGGCAGGTGCCCACCACACCGAGCTAATTTTTATACTTTTAGTAGAGATGGGGTTTCGTAATGTTGGCCAGACTGTTCTCAAACTTCTGACTTGAAGTGATCCACCTGCCTCTATCTCCAAAGTGCTGGGAATATAGGTGTGAACCCCCGTGCCTGGCCAGGCATGCTAAATTGTGTTTCAAATGAGTCACTTGAGAAGAAACTCGTTTTTCAAGATGTATGTCAGTGTCTCTCAGGAAAAGCACATACCATACTCTAAAAGAATACTAGTTTTCCTACAAAATTATTTAATTTATTGAATGTTTTACTATACTAAAATGAATGCCCTCTGTTCTGTTAATGAGTGAGTTTTGATTCAAGTGAAATCATGTGTTTTTGAGAAAATGTAGATTTTTGCCTTTGGTTCTAATTATTGAAATAGAATTTGAAGTCATCTAGTGGTAGCAAAGCAACTTGTGAATTTCCTCATTTTTCTAAATATTGAAAAAAATCGATATGCAACATAAATATCGGTTACATTTTCAAATGACAGCTTAAGATACAGTATTTTGTTGTTAGTGCCAATTATTATTCATGCTTTAAGGGCTAGTCACATAAGAATTGCCCTTCCTTGAGATAAACCAATTTTATGTCATCTTTTAGTCTATCTGTCCACCCATCTCTTCACCTGTCCATCTTCTCATCCATCCATCCATCCATCCATTATCCTATCCATCCAGGCTTAGGGCTGACAGGATAATTCAGACATATTGTAAAAGAATGTTTTCTCTCTTGATGTCTGCTACTAATGTTAAAAACAGCCCAAATTGCACTTGTTTGTATTTTAAATTCTTTATAGTTTGAGTAGGAACATACTTGTATTTCATTTCCGTATCTTTTATTTTTTAACCACTTACCATGTGCAAGCTGCTTAACCTTCCTAAGCCTTCCTAAGCTAAATTTTAGTCTTCAAAATGGAGATCCTGCTTCCCAGCTCACAGGGTTGTTGTGACTTAAATGTGATAATGGGTATAAAGCTCTTAGTGCAGTGTCTGGCATGCATGCATTCTCTCTCCTTTACTTTTTAACCTGCACCTTGCTTCCTAAGTTCTAGTAAAAGAGATTCACTTTTAGCACCTTATCTGGTCTTTGATTTGTATTTCTTGTTTATTAGGAAAGAGGTATCTGAAAATGACTTATTTAAACAAAAAGGGACTTATTGCAAGGCTATCAGGAGCTCATAGAATTTATTGGCAGGATGCTGAAACTTGTGTAGAAAGAGACTGAAACCAAGGAGGCTCCTAATGGCCAGGATGCAGAAAGGAAGGAAAGATCTCATAGGGAGAATGGTTGTCTGGCTAAACCTAACCACCACATCCTCTGGCCTCTTATTTCTCTGTCTCTGAAGAGACAAAATTGAACAAAAGGTAAAGTCTGATTGGCTGAGTCTAAGTCACATGATGGCTGAGCTTGGGTCAGATGACTTCTTCATTATTTTACTGGACATGTTAAAAGGAGGGCCCTATTCACTGAGATCCTGTGGTAGGAGGGAATTTCTGGATTCCACCACAGTATATACACTGGTGAAGGATATGCATTTCCCCATAAGGAACGCTGATGCCTGTTAGTAGAGGAAATGGATGCTGAATGGCCAAAAAAATAGCAAATGTCAGTGACAGTGAGTATATGTATGTTCATACTCTCTATGTCTACCTGTTTTAACTCAGACTCAGAATCCGTTAGTTCTCAGTTGGTAAACTTAGAGGTCTTGATTGATTTTAGTTTGTTCTTCTAAGACAACTCTTTCCATCTCTTAGGATGTTTTAATTGCTCACCTCTGGACCCTCTCCAAGGCTTGTTAAGTCTTCATTGAGCTGTGGTAACCAGAGCTGCACAGTTTTGTATCTTGACGTAGTGTAGTGGTTTCAAGGAAAGGTTAATATGTTTAGTCTTATGTCCAATATTCTTGGTCAACATTAATGTTATTTACTGGAGGAAAATTAGTTTCATTTTTATATCACTTGGACATCCAGCAATGCAAGCCTTGCTGGCCCTGGGGAGGTCTAAAATTTTAGAAATAGAGGGAAATGAGTAAGTAGTGGGTTGTTTGATAGCATGTAGGAGAAAGAGAAAAATAAACAAAAAGCTGTATTTCTACACATCCTCAATCTGTTCTCTGAGTACAGAAAGTAATTTTTTTGGGATTTAGATCCAGGTTGATTTGGTTATCAATTCTAGTTTTCTAAATGTGTGACTTTGAAGTCACTTTAATATTGCTGACTCTCCATTTTGTCATTGGTGAAATAGAAATAATAATATTTGGCTTGACAGGATTAAGTATGATTCACAGACTTTGACAGAATATTTGGCACATGATAGAAATATAATTTCAAATTCATTTTTTTTGTCCATTTGCACTAAAGAGACAAGAGAAATCAGAAATAATTAAAAGTCACTGGACCCTACTGGGGTTAGTCAAGGGAAAACTTGACAAAAATGAGCCAGATGCTGGTCTTTGACGTAGAGAAGTGACATGACTTCATGGAAAGAAGACAGGAGAACATGAACAGAAGAGAGATAAGATGTCTGAAAGTTTGAAGTCAGATAGATTAACTAGTTTTCCTTTAGGTTATTAGAATAGCTGCTTAGAAAAGGATGGAAGATGGTGCTAAGGTAATTGCTAAGGAGATGAGATTTGATTTGGGAGGTTTTCTCAGGAGGCATAAAATCAACATAACACTTAAAATGATAAGTTCATCATTAATGACCTGGTCATTCTCAAAGAAGACATTGTCTGGTCTTTTAAGCAATTAATACCTCTCTTTCAAATTTTGCCTATTTATTCTTAAATTTCATACAGTTTCTCTGGGCAAGGGTGCTGACTCTCTTATTTGTTTATTGTTGTCACTCTATTACTTGTCACAGGCTCTCCTGATCTCTTCTGTACAAGTTGTCTATGTGAATAGACATTCTGTGTCTGCCCTTACAGGGTCGCTTTATTCAGAGAATCATAGAATGTTCAAGATAGACTATTCTACCCTCTTTTCAGATTAAAAAGATGAGGACTTGAAAGAGAACATGAATTGACAAAGATGCAGCATGTAGTTAACAAAAATAAACAAACATGGATTTTAGGTAGATATCATGCACTTTAGTAGTTGTATAAACTTGGATATCTTATCTGACTTTTAGAACTTCAATTTCTTTTCTTTATAATAGGCAGATAATTGATGATACCTGTTTGAAAGGGTGGCTGTGAAACTGAAATAAGGAAATGCCTCTTGAAAACCTTAAAGGAGTGCTCAATTCTTGTTAGTTCCCTTCCCCTTACTTAAGAACTGATTTGAGTTCTGGAATCTAAAAAAAGGATGGCATCATCCCTTCAGGGAAGAACATCAAGGGAAAAGGTAAAAATCACAGAAGAAATCTAAGGGTAAATGAATACATTTTTTGCTTCTGTTCCTTTCCTACAGTCAGTATCATCTTGGAAAAGCAAGTGAACAAGCTTTCTATCCTCAGTCACTGTGCCTGGGGCTGGGAGAGTTCTCACTATTCTGGTTGGGAATGTAGGCTGTCATCTGAGGGGTGAGACAGATAGCCATCATCTCCATTAAGAATAACTGCACCCCAGCCCTTTATCCACAACTCTACAAATGTGTTTGGCTGCCACAGCAGGTTTATATGTTGGCAATACCAGTGAAATGATTCCTGCCAGCTGAGACATGTAAAGACTTTCAGATGGCCCTGTGGCTTTCTTCTCTCACCTTTCTTTACTTGTTCTCACAGACTTGAAATTTACAGCCCTTAAGGCAACACAAACTGTTATCCAGAAGTGAAGGAATTGTTATATTGGAATTTTTCTCTCTAACTAAATAAAAAAATTATTTAACTAAAAACCAAAAATAAAATCAATGCAAAATATACAGTGAGTCACAGTGGATAAAGAACAGATGCATATCAGGAAAAAGGATAAGTAAATTGTCACCTGATTAGTGGGTGCCATTTACCTTGAAATATCTTAGTTGTCTATTGTTTCTTCATTTTTTTACTTGGCGGGTTCTGGCAGTATAAGAATTAAATATTACTTGGGATACAAATTGGATAAACTTGGTTTTAATTTCAGAATTTCCATATACTTGTTCTGAGATGCCTGGCTATGTAAACTAGGACACTTCATTTTGAATATTTTGAGTATTCTTTACAGTATAAACCTTTGTGACACTGTAAGTAGTTTCCTTTTAATCAAATTCATAAACTGTTACAAACATATAGAAAATTTAAAGTATAATGTGACAATCCTGTACCCATCATTGAATCCTATCAAATCTTAACATGTTGCTGTATATACCTTCTTCATTTCCTTGCATTTGATACTTACCATTTTCTTGCATGTTTTATGGTACTACTGCATATCCCTATACTTATAACAAATGTGTATAGTGTTGTTTGAAATGCTTTTAACTTTATAAAATTATACCATAATATATATATTCAGTCGCCACTTGCATTTATCACTCAATATCCTTGAGACTTATCCATGCTCACATATGTAGCTCTTCATTTTAATTACAATACAATAATCCATTGTATGGATAGGTCACAATTTACTTATCCTTTTTCCTGATGACTAGTTTTTACAATTACAAAGAATGTTGGAATTAATGTACTGGCATAAGTCTCCTTCTGTTATGTGCATCTTTAATTTGCCTTGATATTGTCAAATTGCTTCTAAAAGTTTGGAACATTATTGTTCAAATTGTTTATTCCTAGGTTTATTTTATAATTATCAAGTGGCTTTAGCAACTATTAAGACTCTTACATTTACATATCTTTGCTCATTTAAGACACCTGGTGTGCTGTCTTTCACAATGCACTGTATTAAATATAAAAATAAAAAAGACATGCCAGCCTGCTCTCAAGGTTATCTATACTTTAGATAAGCCATGTGTATATATAATTATTATCATATACTATATATACTATAATTATTATCATATACTATAGAGAGAATATCTACTCAGTTTGTTGGGCTATGCTAATGTACTTGTATCACCTTTCTTAAGATTAGTGGGTGCCAGTTACCTTGAAATATTTTAGTTGTCTGTTCTTTCTTCATTTTTTTTACTTGGTATGCTCTGGCACTATAAGAAATATTACTTGAGATACAGATATATTTTAGTTTTTATAAGTTTGCTTTGGTGAAGGTCTCAGTCCTTTGGTTTTATTATTGATCTGCAAAGAATGTTGCAACTATTGAAATGAAAGAAAAAAGATACTTTGGTGCTGAGTTTAATACAGATGTTTGCTCATCACATTTAGCAGTATTGACACTGGAGCTCTAAGAATGGCTCTGCTGTGGATGGTGGAAGGACATTCAGTCATTGGGTAAACAAGACAACAGGTCTTGGTTTCTAGCTTGTTTTATCAATTCAATTCACAAGACACAAGTTTCACCCAGTAAGTTTACTTAGATTTAAGAAAAGATGTAGGCCAGGCGTGGTTGCTCATGCCTGTAATCCTAGCACTTTGGGAGCCCAAGGTGGGCGGATCATCTGAGGTCAGGAGTTTGAGACCATCCTGACCAATATGGTGAAACCCTGTCTCTACTAAAAATACAAAAATTAACTGGGCATGGTGGCAGGCGCCTGTAATCCCAGCTACTTGGGAGGCTAAGGCAGGAGAATTGCTTGAATCCAGGAGCTGGAGGTTGCAATGAGCCAAGATCATGCTACTGCACTCCAGCCTGGGCAGCAGAGTGAGACTCCATCTCAAAAAAAAAAAAAAAAAAAAAAAAGGTAAAGCAGGAATACTGGAATACTGCTGCACTCACAACCAGGAACATCATAGAGGCCTTAATCACCCAGACACTGGTATCCCCTCATAGTCTAGTATTTGTTTTGGTTCCAAGGGATACGAACTGACCCTAGATTGGGTTGTATCAGCCCAAGGAAGCTGCAGTGTCTATGCTGCTTCATGTTAAAATCCTTGAGAATTTCTCAGCATATGGAGGGGGAGAATGCTCAGTTCCCATTCCTAAATGTCACCGCAGGCATAAGTGTTCAGATATTCAGACAACTAGATACCAGATGCTCAGGGACAGCCTTGGAAATGTAATCAGTGTATGACAACCCTAATAAGACCCTCATTTATCTCTAAAGATCGTATTTTCTCACTTGATATTGCAAAAAGTGCAACTGGGTGTCAGATTTTCCTCAAGCATTCCCAGAAGCTGGAGAGAGTATAGCCCAGTTGTTAACTCTTGTCTGTTATGTTGTCTCAGTTTACTCAGCCTCACCAATTCAAGTAGACAGTGAGAGAGGTCATACAGTTCTGAGATGGTGCTTTCTGCCTCCCAAGCAGGGAAGACTTTGTATGTAATATTGGGCATTGCAAGGTGGCAATATAATCGGGTGGTTTGATAGCGTGAGTGGGCTTTGGAGTCAGACAAGGCCATGTTCAAGTCTTAGCTGTACCACTTTCTAGCTATGTATTGCTGTGGTGGGCAAAATAATGCCTCCTCTCCACATATAAATCCCTAAAGCCTGTTAATATATTAGGTTAAAAAGAAAAGGAGAATTAAAGTTGCAGATAGAATTAAGTTTGCTAATCAGCTGACCCTGAGACAGTTACATTATCTTGTATTTCTGGGTGGGATCAATGTAATCACAGGAGTCCTTACAAGAGGAAAGCAAGAAACAGAGAACCAGGCAGATAGCAGCATGAGAAGGACGTGGCTCAATGTTGCTGACTTTGAAAAGGCAGACATTAGGTCACAAGCCAAGGAATGCAGGAAGCCTTAGAAGCTGGAGAAGTCAAAAAGAAAACAAAACAGATCATTCCCTAGAAGTCCCTCAAAAGAAAACAGCACTGCCAGTACCTTGACTTTAGCCCAGTGAAACCCATTTTGGACTTCAGACCTCCAAAAGTAGAAGAGAATAAATTCATGTTGCTTTAAGGCACTGTTTTGGTAATTCATTACAGCAGCAATAGGAAACCAAAATAGTGATCTTTATATCTTGATGCTTGTTTTCTCATTTTGTAAAATAAAGATTCTATTATAACAGCACTTTCCTCTTATGGAGATTGTTTTAAGATGTCCATTTTTATGCAGAGCACTTGGCTTTCTCTTGCTGAGACTCAATCTTTGGACAAGACATCTAGATATTTGAACAAGAAGTTGGAAAACTTGGATTATGGTTTCAGACAAAATGAGGGCAATAGTAACTTCCTGCCTTTCTTACAAAGTTGATGTGAAAAGCAAATAAAATTATGTTTTAACTTTTACATTTTAACTAAAATATCATATATGTAACTTCTTGTTATAATTTAGCTTCCACATTCCAAATGGACTTATTAGCTAATATGTGAAAGATATAAAAATTCAACACTTGAATCATCAGCTGATTGTAGAAAATGGTGTTGGGGTAATACATAATTCCAGTGATTGGTACTGAGTAGTAAGTTCTTTCTTTTAAGATATTATTTGTTTATAGTATTTATATTTCCTACTTATGTGATAATAATTATGGTTCTTTATTTCAAACGGCAGGGATGTGTGTTATCTTTTAATTGCAACTTTTGCTTATAATGTCTAAATGTAAGCACAATAATATTTATTTAATTGAACTAAAGATAAAGTGGAAGAATCACGTTTGGCTAGGATATAATTATAGCTCCTCTAAAACACATTTTGAATGTTTTAAATGGTGTATAAATTTTTAGTAAGTAGGATGGCAAAGTTCTCTTTGTTCTGTATGCTAATGATTCAACATTTCAAATATTTATCATTAATTTTGATTGATTATACATTTTAATAGGTAAATTCAGGCAGATAGAATTAAGACTTATTTTTCTCACTGAAGTATTCCTTAACTGAGGTCAGTGAGTGTATGTATATGCAATGACAAGTGAGCATTAGGCTATTACTATAACTGCTTATCACTATTTTCATTTTCATAAACATATGACAATATGCACTGTTATATTAATAGATATATTGTTTTCATCTTATTTTTCAGTTGACTCTTGGTCACAGTTAAAGGGAACATTTTGTAGTGACAGATTTGTCAAATTGTTGTTTCCTGTGGAAATTTTATGAAGTAGAGGTTTGTTTAAATTCTATACTAGGGCATAGAAGAAACTTAAACAGAATGCTAAAGGAAGGAGTGTGTCCACTTTTTTCTGGGAATACAATTAATCTAGGCAATCGAGGTTATATAGGACCAAATATTTGAGATGTTTCAATTCCCTATTGGGGAAAACTTATCACAAAATATGCTCACCCATTTTCCAGTGTCAAGAGAAAGAGAAAGGTGGACATCGTGGAGTCTTTAATGACTGAGGTTTTTGTGGGACTTTTACTGATTGTTTTAAAGCCATTTATCACTGAGAAGTGAAAACTATTTACAAAATGTAATGGTTAAAATGAATGTGACTCGAATCCATACCTTGACAGTTTATTTTTTATTTCTCCTATTCTTTTAAATGTGAGGTATTGCAGCATAAGTGAGGGTAGAAATATGGTTATTTGACTACCAATATGTGAAAATCCAAAAATTTAGATTGAATAGGTAAATGGGGTAATTTTAAATGCTGCAAATAGTTGATTTGTTTTGTCCAAGAATGGGGTTCCTGTCAAGGAGACTGGAATGGGACAGAAAACTTTAAATTTGTAATGTTTATCAGTTTTGATAATCTTAGGTCAATCAAAAATAAAGCGTGCAAGAACCTCCTGAGATTGTACAGCAAATGTGTGGAAATTGGGTAGTTTTTTAAGAACTGGATAAGGACTGTGTCTGAATGCAGACCATGCAGAGAGAACAGCATATATATAAGACATTTTGTCATAGGCATCTTGAAAAATAAAATCAATAAATATTTGAAAATTTATTTGCATTTTAGAATCAGTCAGCATCTTCACATAGCCATCAGGCAATAAAGAAGCTTTGAAAAAGAGGATAAAGCGTATTTATAGAGGAAAAAATTCATTCTGTAAGTACATTTAAAGTGGAAGTGCTTAGGAAATTCTGTGACTAGGAGATGCTGGGAAGTTCTGATTTATGCTTCTGCAAAGTTACCAAACACCAAAAAACTTTACAGATAAGTCTTTTCATTTGATGTTCTTGATTTTTCTTTTTGACTGAGGATAAAAAGAAGGATAAAAAGAAGGTTTTAGTGATTGTCTGCTGGTTTCATTGTTGGCACTGCAAAGGGAGAAGTCAGTATCTGGTTTTTAGATTCCTAGAGTTTTTCTTTTATGAAAAAAATATTTCACAATGTTTATACTTGAAATTCTTATCTTTGTAGATTTCAGAGGATTAGATACTAGTTGCAATGGGTTTCATCTTTGAGGAGTCTCACAGATGTGGATCATCTCTATTCTATTGAATTTTATTCCTATTGAGCCAGATGATGGTGATAATGTTAGTGTCCTTCACATTGGAAGATTCTCCAGCTATGAAGGAAATGACAGTGACCAAACACATACTGACATTTAGTCACTGTTAAAATATCTCTAAAGGATAGACTCATGGCTTCTCTTACCAGATGGCATTTCTAGGGACTCTGTGTCTTCCTTCTAGAGGCTACTCTGTGGCCTCCGGACTCTCTAGCACCCATGCTGACATATATACCTTCACCTCTGTGTTCTAATGCAGCCCTGAAGTTGGTGCCTATCCACAATGAATCAGTCAAAGCTTGGCTTCTGACTGGAGTGGGCTTGGTTATTTTTTCCCAGTTTTATTTTTTGAAAGAGCTCAAAGGAGGACCAGGTTGCTCAGTGGTTCTCAACCTCCACTTCTTTCTGGAGGAGATTTTTAAAATGCATATGTCTGGACCCCACCATAGAGATTCTGATTTAGTTGATCTGATCTGGTCTAGGGCTGGGTGTTGGATCATTTAAAAAAATTCCCCGGATGATTTAATATGTGGCCAAGAAGATTGGGGAGCTAGTTCAGACTCTGGATTCTCAAAGTGTGGCTCCTAGATCATCAATATCAGCATCACTTGGAAACTTATTAGAAATCCAGATCCTCAGACCTTAACCAAGACAAACTGAATCAGCAACTTTTTAGGGGTAGAGCCCAGTAGTCTGCATTTTAATAAGCCTTCCACATCAATGTTTGAGAAACACTGATTTAGACGAACTTTCTAAGATGGGGTAAACTGTTAAGGATGCACTCCACGGATACAACTGTATCATATGCACAAGGGGCTGAGCACAGACTCAAGTCTAGAACTAGGTCATACACCAACCACTGGGGAGTAAGAAGATTACAGAGGTCCATGCTAGCAATGAGCATCCCAGCCAACAGGTTCTGTGTTCAAGAGGTAAGGCCTGTTCATAGCATGTTATGACTAGAGTGTGAGCATCGGGGAGATGTTGTGCTGGGTTTAATTCTTGAACTTTTCTTTATTAGTTTAGGAAACTAACATCTGTGAGCTTCGGTTTTTACTGGGAAAAAAATTGTTATCTTTCAAGGTGGTTGTGAAAAATAAAAGTGTCAATGGGAAAGGTCCAGCAAGAGTAAATGTTCAGCACCTTTCCAGTAAAAAAAATGCATGCTTAAGAAATTATTGCTATTATTATTCCCATATAAGAATAAGCAATACATGTTATATGCGCTGTCATGGTCGCCTCTGGTGTCCAGTGTTAAATCTTATAATCATAAAGCAGTCTCCTCACTGAACTAGGGTTTGGTCTCAAGTCCTTTCTAATATGGCACTCTGGGGCAACCGCTATCAGACAATCAGATCTGACTTTCAAGATAAATCCCATTTGCCACCTCTAATTAACAATTGCAAAAATCTTCTTAGAGATACTCCTATTCCTCCATTTTCTTTTTTCCCACATTTACTTCACACATGCTCTGTAGAGTCCTGGGAATTGTATGGTTTATTTCTGCATTTCATCTAAGTCTTCATTTATGTGTCCTCAGGAAACCTTTCCCAGACCTATCTACTTTAGAAGATCCATTGCCTTACTCATCACACTCCATTCCCTTACTCATCACACTCCATTCCCTTACTCTGCTATATTTTTCAATGTTAGTGATCACTACCCTTAATTACATATTATATGTTACTTTACATGTTTATTTATTTTTTGTGTCTCCTGCTAGAATGTGAGCTCTATCTCAGCAGGAGATTTGTTTCATTTGTTCACCATTTTGTTTTCTGGACTTAGAATAGCACAGACACTTAGGAGTTACATCACAAATATTTGAATAACTTCACATATTCATGGTCTTATTCAACATTTTTTTTTTTTTGTGATGGAGTCTCATTCTGTTGCCCAGGCTGGAGTGCAGTGGCACGATCTTGGCTCACTGCAACTTGCGCCTCCTGAGTGATTCTCCTGCCTCAGCCTCCCGAGTATCTGGGGACTACAGGCACCTGCTGCCACACCTGGCTAATTTTTGTACTTTTAGTAGAGACGGAGTTTCACCATACACCATATTGACCAGGCTGGTCTTGAACTCCTGACCTTGTGATCTGCTCGCCTTGGCCTCCCAAAGTGCTGAGATTACAAGCGTGAGCAACAGCACCCAGCAGGTCATATTTAATTCTTATGCCAGCCTTTTATTTATTTTTTAACTAAAGAAGAAACAGTGTGAGAGATAACATATAAAAACATGAATAAATTCACAGTCATTAAGTAGCAGAGCTGAGATTTTTAACTCAGGATTGTATGTCCAGAGCTCAGATTTGTAATCACTGTGCTTTCTCTAAGGAGAACAAATTATTGTCTCCTATGCTTCTGGGTTCCTGTAAATTCTCCAGAAACTAAAAAAAAAAATTAAAAAAAAAATAATAATAAAAAAAAAACCCTGTAGCTTTCTTGGTATGATTTTCTACTTCCTCTGTTAATAGGCTGTTAGACGGCCTCAGCCAGAGGAACTGGATGTAGAATTTGGTGACAGCTTTTGACAGTGCTATCAACAGATGCATTGAAGTTCCCAAGGCAATTACTGAGTTGATGTTGATGAAAATATATTTTGAATCCTTCAAAATCGCCCCTTTTTGGATTTATTTTAGGGTCTTTGTTAGGTGATAACCGAAGACTGCTGAGTAAAGGCAGTGTGAGACAACTGATAAATAGTGAGGCATCCTTTAATACACCTCACTTTAAAGATGGGAGACTGTTTCAGAGGGACAAACAGAGAGTCTTTCTAGGTGCTTTAATTTTCATTTCAGCCCAGTTCCACAAAATCTCATTGAGCTTCTGTTTCATAGCATGCCCTGGGCTTGGAGCCAGGGATATCATCCTTGTTGTATCAATTGCGTCTATTGCTATGTAATGACTACCTCAAACTTAGTGGTGTAAAATAACTACCATTTTACTGTGCTCATAAATTCTGTGGGTCAATAATTCAGATAGAATCCAGCGGGGATGGCTTGTGTCTCTTTGATATCAGGGCCCCAGCTGGGACAGTTAAAACTGGGAAATGTAATCAACTGAAGGCTTCTTTCTGTGTATGTCTGGCGCTTGGGTTGATATTCCTCCAAGGCTGGACTCAGCTGGGGCTATCAGCTATAGCACTTCCACGTGCCTCTCCACATGTTCTTGGCTATTTTACAGTGTGGAGTCTGGGTTCTGAGAAGCAGTGTCCTGAGATGAAGCATCTAGACAATGAACATTCCAGAAGCTGCCAGACTTCTCACCTAGCCTTGGAAGTAACACAGCCACATTCTACCAGTTAACAAACACATTTCTAAGGCCAGTCCAGGTTCAAAATGAGGACAGTTAGATTTGACCACTTGATGGAGGAGGGAAAGGTTACATTGAAAGACAGCATAGGGAGTGGGAGATGTCATTACATCCATTTTTGGAAAATCTGCCACAGACACAGAGAAGAAAATGATATTTGTTACTACCTGTGAACATCAGTAGCTCAATCGCTGGCAGAAAGACAGATGCGTCAGACTGCTGTCAGGAAGCTTAATTTTCTTTGGAGACCAACATTGGTCCATAGTGTGCACATTTTGTATATAAACAGGGGGTTATTTGCTCTGCCCTACGTTTCCATTCCAGGTTTCATTGGAGCAATTTTCATAGATTTATCACCTTAGTGTAATAACTCACTATGTGAGATCTGGTGTTGCTTTGGCATTTGGAAATTAGCATTCATTTTCAAAGTCTATCCCCTGCCTCATTTTGCTTGGCTAACTCCCGTCCAATCCTTTCATTAAGGGCCACTTCCTGCATAAAGTACCTTTGACCCTTCACCTGGATTATGTTCCTCTGCTATGTAGTATTATGGCACCATGCACCATGCCTACTACCTCTTTTCCTAACATTTGTTATCTGGGATTAGAATGGCCTATTTTTGTCTCTAGATTGTAGGATCTGTGAAGGCAGGGTCAGTGTCTATCTTAGCCATTGCATTTCTAGTACTAGTACATGGTTAAGGTCAGTTTTCATCTGTTCTTATTACATCTAGTCTGGAAACAAAATAGGCAAACCCAAAGGCAGAGAGAGGGCCATACAATTATCATGATATATTTATCTTGTTCTTTTTACTATCCCTTTTCTTCTTTTTTATTCTTCTTTCTCTTCATTTATGGAAGTAATCAATCACGGACACCTCCTAGCACACTTACCTTAAATCTGTTGGGTTCCCAGACAGTTCTGTAGGTAGACTTGTTAGCAACAAAGAGGAAAAAGGGCCATAGCTTAAGGGTAGTCAACCAAGAAATAGTACCCTCCAGGCTATGTGGCTGGGAAAACCTAGTATCTCTGTGAGCTCCAGAGACTTTATTTTTAATACATATTCCTAGGAAAACTCATCAGATGGTTGAGGAAGCAGAAACAGATTATTTTACGATTCTTGCAGTCTCAGTAAGTATATAGTTTTATATTTCTAGGGTGGCATTCCCTTTGGTAGTTGGCTTGTCATATCTTTTCTAGTTTTCTATCTTTTGTAGTTTGAGTCTGGCTAGTTAAAAAAAAGCTGTCATTTATGCAGCATCCATGATACATTGGGTACTGTGCAAACCTTGCAAACTATTTTTCTTTTTTAAATTTTATTATTTTTTATTTATTATACTTTAATTTCTGGTGTATGTAAGATTTGTTTCCAAGGATAAAATGAAGAAACTGAGGCCAGCACCAAAATAATCCAATGCAAGGGAATTTATTCAGGCTCCCGGGTAAAGTTCTGCGGTCCAGACAGGAGAGGCCGGAGAAGTCGTACGGACTCCTCTGAGACAGGGGGTTTTATAGGGAGTGAAACAGCTCGACTGGTTGTGGGAGAGCAAGATTGCTATTGGTTAAGTTACAAGCCTTGACCTAGGACTTGGCTTGTTGTTGGTTGGAATTACTTTCCTGCTATTGGTTGTTAAGACTCGACTGCTATTGGTTGTTAAGACTCGGCTGCTATTGGTTGTTAAGACTTAGCTGCTATTGGTTGTTAAGACTTAGCTGCTATTGGTTATTAAGAAGCTATGGTTGCAGCACTTTGTTTGCATACTGGGCTCTTTAAGGGAAGACCAGGCTGTGCCAGCAAGGGAGAAGGGAACATGCCCGAGCATGTCTGAGCTTGCTCGGGGGATGTCTGAGCTTGCTCAGGGCTTGTAAAAGGGAAAAAAGGAGGGGGGGCGGTGCGTCCGAGCTCCCAGCAAGGCAACCGGCCTTACATGGAGAAACTCAGCTACCCAGAATGATATGCTGCCTGAGAGCACGCCATGGCCAAAGCTTTTCTGAACTGTGGGAAGTGGAAGTGAGCAGAGGAATTCAAGCGAGTGTGGCTGTTGTAGGCAGCAGCGTCTTACGACCCCTGTACGACCCTCCAAGGTAGAGTCGAAGACATTCACAGACTGCAGAAGTTGTGCCATGTGTGAGAGGCTAAAAAGCTGGGAGTTAACCTTGACACTCTGCCTTCTCGCCTCATTCCATTTTTCTTATCTCATCTTGTTCCTTCCCATCTCATGCACTCATTCATCAGATGTTGGGTGCCTCCTGTGTGCCAGCTACTGCTCTAATGCTGCGGTTATACCTAAAAATAGCAAAAATCCCTCCTTTGACGAGAACTTTGACGTTCATTGTTGGTGAGGTGGTGAGCCTTCAGAAAGTATTCAAAGAGAAAGGAGGGACTTATATTTTAACAAGATCACTCTGGCTTCTGTGCTGAGGAGGAAAGACGAGTTAGCACACTGTTACAACAATCTAGACAAAACATGAGGCCTCCAGGGCTTAGACTAACCTGATAGCAGTCAAAGTGGGGACTATTTTTTTTTATTAATTTGATTTAATTTTATATCTATTTTATTTATATAGTCTACATAAACATATATTTTTTAATATTTTGAATTTAAGTTTCATTTTAGTAACACTTTTCACACTAGATCTTATTATTTGTAAATTTTTTAGTATATAATAAACATAGTTTTTTTCAACTTTTATGTTAGATTCCAGGGGTACATGTACAGATATGTTATTTGGGTACATTTCATGATGCTGGATTTGGAGTGTGAATGATCCCGTCACCCAGGTACTAAGCATAGTACTCAATAGTTTATTTATTTTTATTTATATATATATATTTTATTGCATTTTAGGTTCTGGGGTACATGTAAAGAACATGCAGAATTGTTGCATAGGTACATATATGACAATGTGGTTTGCTGACTCCATCCCCCCATCACCTATATCTGGCATTTCTCACCATATTATCCCTCCCCAACTCTTTACCCCACACTGTCCCTCCCCTAGTCCCACCCCCACAGACCTCAGCATGTGACACTCACCTCCCTGTGTCCATGTGTTCTCGTTGTTCAACACCTGCCTATGAGTGAGAACATGCGGTGTTTGATTTTCTGTTCTTGTGTCAGTTTGCTGAGAATGATGGTTTCCAGGTTCATCCGTGTCCCTGCAAAGGACACTAACTCATTGTTTTTTATGGCTGCATAGTATTCCATGGTGTATATGTACCACATTTTCCCTGTCCAGTCTATCATCCATGGGCATTTGGGTTAGTTCCAGGTCTTTGCTATTGTAAACAGTGCTGCAATGAACATACGTGTGTATGTGTCCTTATAATAGAATGATTTATATTCCTTTGGATATATACCTAGTAATGGGATTGCTGGGTCAAATGGAATTTCTATTTCTAGGTCCTTGAGGAATCACCACACTGTCTTCCACAATGGTTGAACTAATTTACACTCCCACCAACAGTGTAAAAGCATTCCTATTTCTCCACATCCTCTCCAGCATCTGTTGTCTCCAGATTTTTTAATGATCCTCATTCTAACTGGCATGAGATGGTATCTCAATGTAGTTTTGATTTGCATTTCTCTAATGGCCAGTGATGATGAGCATTTTTTCATATGTTTGTTGGCCTCATATATATCTTCTTTTGAAAAGTGTCTGCTCATATCCTTTGCCCACTTTTGAAGGGGTTAGTTTGTTTTTTTCTTGTAAATCTGTTTTAGTTCCTTGTAGATTTTGGATATAAGTCCTTTGTCAGATGAGTGGATTGCAAAATTTTTTTCCCATTCTGTTGGTTGCCGGTTCACTCTAATGATTGTTTCTTTTGCTGTGCAGAAGCTCTGGAGTTTAATTAGATTCCATTTGTCTATTTTGGCTTTTGTTGCCAATGCTTTTGGTGTTTTAGTCATGAAGTCCTTGCCTATGCCTATGTCCTAGATGGTTTTGCCCAGGTTTTCTTCTAGGGTTTTTATGGTGTTAGGTCTTATGTTTAAGTTTTTAATCCATCTGGAGTTAATTTTAGTGTAAGGTGTCAGGAAGGGGTCCAGTTTCTGCTTTCTGCACATGGCTAGCCAGTTTTCCCAACATCATTTATTCAACAGGGAATCCTTTCCCCATCGCTTGTTTTTGTCAGGTTTGTCAAAGATCAGATTGTTGTAGATGTGTGGCATTGCCTCTGAGGCCTCTGTTCTGTTCCATTCATCTATATCTCTGTTTTGGTATCACTACCACGCAATTTTGATTACTGTAGCCTTGTAGTATAGTTTGATGTCAGGTAGCGTGATGCCTCCAGCTTTGTTCTTTTTGCTTAGAATTGACTTGGCTATGCAGGCTCTCTTTTGATTCCATATGAAGTTTAAGGTGGTTTTTTCTAGTTCTGTGAAGAAGGTCATTAGTAGCTTGATGGGGATAGCATTGAATCTATAAATTGCTTTGGGCAGTGTGGCCATTTTCACGATATATTGATTCTTCCTAACCATGAGCATGGACAGTGGTGATGGTTTCTTGCCTTCTCTACAGCTAGGCTGTGCTCAAGACTCCAATCATTATCTTGTTTACCTCAGAAATGTCCCTAAGCTGAGGGCAGGGACAGCATCGCTGGGTGACATCTCCTCCTTTTTACAGGTGGCTAACCTGGGGTTCCAGTGGTTGGCCCTTCTTTGTCCTGGTGGGTGGCCTAAGGTCCAGGTGTCCCTGTCACAGGAGACTTGGCTAATGCCTGCCTGCAGTTTATTTCTACCTAGACAACCATGCCGTAGGACAGCACTGATGGGAGGAGAGGTGGGTTCAGGTGTCCCAGTCAGAGGAGACTCAGGTGGCAACTCCACAGAACACTGGAGATAACAGTGTGACTCACAGACCCAGAAGAAGAGAGCAGCCACCTTGCAGGGCTGCTGGTGGGAAGGAGGTGCCGTCTTACACTTAGCCAGAGGGACAGGGACTGTGGCCGAAGTCTTCACTGGGGTCCAGGGTATTACCCAAGCAGGTTTCCCACAGGGAGCTCTAGGTGCTCAGAGCCAGTGGGGCACAGCCCCAGGAGGTCACCCTGGGACCGGAAGGGGTCTGCTGTGGGATAGCAACCCAGTCCTCACAGGGTGTGGGGTCTAGGTGCGTCCTGTGGGCTGTCCCGTAGCAAGGTGGTCACCAGGAGGCATCCGTGTGAGGCAGGTTTCTGGATGGACCACCCTGAGAAACTGTGGGGCAGTGGAGAGCTGGAAACAGTGTCAAGGGTGACTGAGCCCTGATTCTGGGAGGACAAAGCCCAAAATGGGTGCTGAGGGAATACAGCATCGTAAGAATTCCACACAGACCCTCCAGTGCTACAGATGAGAGAGGGTGTCAGACTGTGAGCACGTCAGAGTCTGGGGGGTGTAAAGTTATTGCACGTAAATAATCTGGAAACAGCTGTTTAGAATAACCTTTATATTGGAAAGTGTGCTTTGAGGTCATTATGCAGGATTTTATAGCCATTTCTTGGCCGAGCCCCAGGATGGCTTACGGCTTTGTAGAAAGTCATCATCACATTTTATGAATGACAGATGGCTTTTATCACACCTTTGCATGATCACTTATGGTAATAGGGCTGCAGTGCCTGAGCCGTGGGGACCTGCGTGAGTGCCCTGGGCAAAGTCTGCTTTTCGGGCCTTGAATCTGGATCCCATGTGAGGCCTGAGGATGTTATTTCTTCCTCTGATCTCCCAGCCGGCCGGGCCACTGTGGCGGAACAATTGGGGCCCCCAACCCCCACAAGTGCAAGTGCAGGCCAGTCTAGGGGAGATCGGTGGCTCCCAGGGGCTATGGGATGGTGCACCGGTCCCAGGGTCCCACACGGGAGGGCTTTGCACCCCCACCCCTCCTTTCCTGGACCAAACCCGGCTCTTATCCAGCCTTGTCTTTTCCTTTCTTTTTTTCTAAGCCCCCATGATCCAGGCTGGGCTCTAGGGCGAGGGCTGCATGTTCCATTCCACCCAGCTGTCTGGCCACTGCTGCTGGATGAGGGCCTGGCTCCCGTGGGCTCCCGCCCATTGTGGCTCAGGTTTACCCAGCTCTGCTTCGCCGCAACACGACCTTATAAACAACAGTTATCTCTCAAACTTGGAGAAATCACTGCATTTGGTCAAACAGACAATGATTTATATTTTTTAAATCAGTTCTGCTCTGCTAAACAAATATTTAGAGAAAAGATGAACACACGGCAGTCTAGACTGTTTAGGTGGCATCAGCAGAACCCTGGGAAGAAGAACCAGGGCCAGGGGCTGAGCCAGGATGAACACCAGGGGTCAAGGCCAAGGCCAGGAGGGCCAAGGCAGGCGCCAGCTGCTGTGGGTGGGGCCAGGCCAGAGCAGGATCAGGGGTGACACTGATCCCTGGTGAAGAGACAAGGCGGGGCACGGGGGGTCAGGAAGGCTGGCAGGGGCCTCCAGGGACTTAGTATCTGATGAAAGGACAGACATGACCCACCAGATGAGACACAGGGGCTTGGTAAGTGCCTGTCAAGGGTGGTGTAGAAACAGAGAGGGCATCTCCTGTCTCAAACTGGGCTTATGGAGAAGAGCAGGCCTCCATGTCCAGAGCAGGAATCTGAAGGTGGAATGGGTTTGCCAGATGTTCTCTCTCCTTCTGTCTCCCGACTTCTGTCTCCATCTCTGTCTCTGCTTTGTCTCTCCTCCTCCTCCCTGTCTATCTCTGTTCCCTCTGCAGTAGCCCGTCCGTGTCCCTCATCCAGCAAACTCCACAGTTATGCAGGGCTCTTCACAATACTGCCACTGTGCCCTGCTTAAGAAAATGACTGTTTCTCAAGTTTTTGGAGTGAAGCCACCATGACCTTTGCAACAGATAAACATACACTTTTTCCAAGTGTGACTCAAGGACAAAAGGTTCATGCACAAGGCAGTTCTAAAAGTGGATAGGTAATTGACGGTTATGCTTCCTGTAAGGATTTTGTAAGATTACACCAAACCCACTCCCTCACTGAAAACAGCTTCAAAATCTGTACACAGTGCAGACAGGCTGCTGGTGGCCATTGGAGAGTGAACAGCAAGACAGGCCTGGGGTGCACATGGGGGATAAAGGAGTTGCAGGACGCACATTCTCACTGTCTGTGGCTGTTAGCCTGGGCCCTGTGTAGTTAGGGCCTGAGAAGGCGGGGGTCTTCAGGGAAGACCACAGTCTGCATGGCCTGGAACAGAAGCAGAATGAAATTGGGGAAGCTGTGGTCCCTGGAGAGGGGGAACGTCCAGAAGGGGAAGGATTGCAAAGGGGAAACTTCAAACTCGTGTTTCCGACTGGCCCTGAGCTGCACACACACAAAACAGATGAAAGACGTCCAGCTAAAGGCAGAAAGTCTGAGTTCAGGCTGCAGCTGTAGCCAGGAGCCACATTTGCAGTTCAAGCCCAAACATGATCACTACCTACTACATACACGATTACTACCTACTACCCCAAGAGTAACAGCAGCTGGTGGAAAGCAAGAGAGTCCAGAACCTCCGCATCACATGCATAGTGTCCAGGACCCAGTTCAGAATTACTCAGCATACAGGGAAACCAACGAAGTGGGACACTTTCTTAGAAGAAAAGAGCATCAACTGAGATCGATCACAAATGACCAGGTGCTGTGCTAGAAGATGAGGATTTTACTTCAGCTGGCTTGTACTGGATTAGGTGCATAAACAGTGTTATAGCCTCTTGGGTAATCGACCCTGTTGGAGTTACAGAATGACCTTCTTATAGCCCTGGTCGTGTTCATTGCCCTGAAATCCACTTTGTCCAATATTAATATAGTTACTCCAGCTTTTTTTACGACTAGTGTTAGCACAGTGTATCTTTTAAAATCCCATTGTTTTTCATGTATTTGTGAATTTATATTTAAAGTGGGTTTTGGGTAGGCAGCAATTAGCTGAGTCTTGCTTTCTTATTCGATCTGACAAACCACCATTTAATTAGACCAATGGTTATAGACCATTTTCATCTAACATTACTGCTGACAGTGGTTGGATTTAAACCACCGTCATGCTATTTGTGTTTCATTTATCCTGCCTATGTTTTGTTTCCCTGTTCCTCTTAGCCTACCTTCTTCAGGATTGGGTATTTTTTTATGAGCCCACTTAATCACTTTTATTGGCTTACTCCCCATAACTCTGTGCATATGTGTGTGTGTGCGTGCATACATTTTAGGGTTTATGGTATGCACTGTCAACTTACCACAGTCTATCTTCAAATAATATGATACCACATCATGACAGTTTAATAAACTTACAGTAGCACACTTCCATTGCCTGCCCCCTCCTCCGTGTCACTGTGGGCATACATTTCACTTCTTTATGCTCTATAGCCAGCAAAACATACACTTACTTTCTGCGTTTCTTTCAGGTCTCCTACAGTGTCATTTTCCTCTTGTTCAAAGGACTTTCTTTAATATCTCTTAGTGCTTATCTGCTGGTAGGATTAATATTTTAGCTTTTATATGTCTGAAAAAGTTGGTATCTCACCTTGTTTCTACCTTCGTTGCCTGATATGGAATCACGAATCAGCAGGTTTTACCCTACAGTACTTTGCAGAGCTCGTTCCACTGTCCTCTAGCTCACCTAATTTTCAAGGAGAAATCTGCCGTCATCCTTGTCTTGTTCCTCTGTACCTAGCACATCTCTTTTCTTCTGCCTGCTTTTAAGATCGTCTCATTCTCACCCAGTTTAAGCAATTTAAGATGTGCCTTCTTCCTACTTCCTACTTCTTTGACTGGGATATGTAGATTTTAAAAAGCAAAATAGAAGATTTCAGTCATTTCGTCTTCCTTTTATTTCTGTTTTCTTGCTGGGACTCTAAATATATGTATTTTAGGCCAGTTGAAGTTGCCTCCCAGTCAGCTCTCTGCTCCTTTGGAAGGTGTCTATTTCTTTTCACTTTGTGAAGAAAATACTTCCACAAAGTGTTTCACGTTGGATAGTTTCTACTATGTAACTTCAGGTTCATTAATCTTTCCTGTTGTAGTGTCTGTCTAATCTGCTCATAATCACATCCAGTGAATTTTCTTTCTCTCAGACATTGTTTCATCTCTAAAAGTTTGAATTGGGACTTTGTAATGTCTTCCACATCTCTACTTTACATTATCATATGGAATACAGTGATAATAACTTCAGTTCAGCTTTTCTATGAATTCCTTCATCTTTGCCATTTGTGAGTCAGTTTCAATTTGTTGATGTTCCTCCTCATTACATGATATGTTTTCCTGCCTCTTTGCATACCTGATAATTTTTTACTGGATGCTAGACATGATATATTTTTCCTTGCTAGATCCTGGATAGTTTTGCACTCCAAAAATATTTTAAACTTTTTCTGGGGTGAAGTTACTTTACTTGGAAACAATTTGATACACCTGAGGCTTGATTTTAAGCTTTTTCAGGTGAGGCCTAAATTATCCCAGGACTGATTATACTCCTCTACTGAGGTGATACCATGCTGAAAAGCTTCAGACACATCCTATCATGAGGAGAAAAATCAATCAATAAATATTCACATAATCCTAAAAAAAGTTAGAAATGAGGGACAAAGGAGAAATCTGGAGGATATATGTAGAGAACAAGATACAAAATTACAGACCCACACATAGCCATGTCAATACTTATTTATATACTAGTGAACCAAAGTTTTCAGGTAAAAAGCAGAGGTTGTCAGAATAGATATAAAAACAAGATTCATACATATACTGTCTTCCAAAATTGCACTTTAAGAACAAAGACAGAGCTAGCTTTAATTAAACTTAAAACATAAAAATTGGAAAGGAAGAAAAAGAACTGCCTCTTTATGCAGATATCATGAATCATGTATGAGAAAATATCTCAAGAAACCTGCAAACAAGTAGCACAGGCACTGAGAAAGTGTGGTCTACCCATATGATGGAATATTACTCAACCATAGGCAGGAATGAAACACTAACATGCTACAATATGGATGAACCTTGAGACTGAAAACACGATGAGTGAAAAAAGCCACCAGAAATGAAGGGCCTCATGTTATCTGATTCCAATTATAGGAAATGGACAAATCTAAAGAGGCAGAACCCAGATTCATGGTTGCCAGGGCTGGGGGAAGGGAGGAACAGCCTGACTACTTAGTTGGTATGGTGTCTCCTTTCAGGGTAAGGCAAATGTCCTGGACAGTGGCTATGGCTGACAACATTGTGAATGCACTAGATGCCACTGAGTTGTGTACTTCAAAATTGTGAAAGTAGTGGATTTTACAATATGTGAATTTTACTATGGTAAAAACCAAACTATTAGTCTAAATAAATAAGTTTAGCCTAGTTGCAGCATTTAACCTTCATAGAAAAATCAATTGTAAGTCTATATGCTAGCAATGAATACTTAGAAAATGAAGTTAAATTAATTGGAGTAAAAAAAAAACTTACTTAACAATTGAAAGACCTTTACACTGAAAACCATAAGACATTGCAAGAGAAAACACAATAAGTGGAGAGATATATTCTGGTCATGGATTGGAAAATACAATACTGTTAAGATGAAAATTCTCTCCACGTTGATACCAAGTCGATTTATATATTGAATACAATTTTGATTGAAATTTTAGTGCTCCTTTTGGAAGGAAGCTTTACTCACCAGTATACTACCAGTGACACTCATGGTCCTTTTGAAGAAATGGGACAGCTAATGCTAAGATTTATGTGGAAAGACAAAAGGCCTAAAATAGCCAGAAACAATTTTGAAAAATAAGAACTAGGTTGTGGGGCCCACACTACTTCATTTCAAAAATCACTCTACAGGTATAGTAATCACGACAGTGTGGTTTTGACATCAGGAAAGAGATAGAGACCAATTGAGCCGAAGGGGAAGTCAAAAAAGACCCACATTTATATAGTCACTTGATTGTTGGTAAGGGTATAAATTTAATTCTTTCAGAACTAGCTTTTTCAGTAAATGGTACTAGCACAAGTTGATATCTACATGGAAAAAAAATACCTTCAAGCCTTATCTCCCCTCACATGCAAAATCATCTTGAGATGGATCATGGACTGAAAATTAGTGCTAAGACTTTTAGAGTTCTAGAATAAAACATAGGGAAGAATTTTTATGACTTGGGCTAGAATAAACATTTTTTAGAACCAAGATGTGAAAAGCACAGATAAAAAAATGAAAAAGTGAATTCAGCAAAATCGAAGTTTGCTCAAAATTAAAAACACAGAGTTAAGGGAATGCAAAAGCAGGCTACAGACTGGCAGAATCATTTTACAAAATGTAAATCTGACAATGGGCTTGTACTCAGAATATGTGAAGATATCTTATAAATCGATACTTTGAAAATGCAATAAAAAATGGCAAAGAACTTCAACAAATACATGACAAAAAGATGGCACATGAAAAAATGATCAACATCACTTGTCATCAGAGAAGTACACATTAAAACCAGTCTAACGTTAACAAGATTGACAATACTAAGTGTTGACAAGGATACAGAACAATGGGAATTTACATACAATTTAAATTGGAATGTATGTAAATTTTGTTGGAAATTTAAATGGAAATACTTTGCAAAATGAACTGACACTATCTGAGAAGTAAAACATTTACCACATGACTCAGCAATTCCAATCCTAATTATTTACCCCAAGAAAATGAAAACACGTGCACACAAAGATGAGGACACAAGTGCTCACACCAATGATATTTGTAATACATCCAAACTGCAGCAGCCCAAATCCCATCAAAAGGCAAGTTGATAACCTATGGTACATCCATATTATGGGATACTACCCATCAATTAAAAAAATGAACAAAATATTAAGCCCACATGACATGGATGAATCTTGAAATCATTGAGTTAAATGGAAGAGATAGAACACTGTTTTGTGTCTATGAGCTTCCAGGAAAGGCGAAGTTACACGGACAGGAATCAGGTCACTGTCTACCTGGGGCTGGGAGCTGCAGGAGGGAATCTGAAGGGGCAGGAAGGAAAACACTTTTTAGGAGAATGAAATGTTCCACATCTTGACTGTAGTAGATGTTTCATGACTCTATACAACTGTCACATGAATGGGCTTTACTGTTTGTGAATTAAACCTAAACAAGCTGGGGAAAGAAACTGAAGGAGCATGGGCCACTGAAGCCATGTCTGCAGGTGGGTGCTGGAGGACACAGAGTTGCGTGGTACAAACCACAAAGAGCAGGTGTCTCCCGTGGGTGCCTGGGGTTGATTAAGGCAACCCTCAAGAAGCCCACCAATGTGCCTCTGGGGGGCTTCTGTCTTGGGGCTATGTGGGGCCAGCCTGGGGAGGCAGGAACCCTGCAAGAGTCCCCTGAAAGTGACTTCATTTCCAAGTAGAGAGGGAGGTGGGGATAGGGGGAGCACCACACAGAAGGGCCTTGATGGAGAGGGCATCTCACAGCATGGTGATTAAGGCCCGATCAGGGCTCAGACTTCCTTGGTGCACAACCTGGTTCTCACCTGCATTCACTTCCTGTGTGACCTTCAGGAAGCTGCCTACCATCTCTGTGCCTAGTCTGCTCTTTCATAAAAGATGGTCGATGAAGTGGCTACCTTACTGGGCCCTTGAGAGAATGACGTGAGAGAATACAGGTACAACACTGGGAGCAGAACTGGGATATGGAGGGGTGTTTGTAGATGGCGCCTGCTGTCATTATTGATCTAGGAAGAGGACCTTAGCTTTAACCCCATTGTGGGAAAAAGGGAAAACCAAGGAGGAGGGACTGGTCCAAGGCAATAATCCCATCTTCCAGACACCAGGCCAAGAGGTCTGGTGCCCGAACACCGAAGCGTGGCAGAGAGCCTTTGCTGCCCTTCAATGCCCATGGTGGGGAGGGGAGATCTCAGCCCCCACAGCACCTGAGCAGTGCTTGGGGGTCCCCCTCAGCACTGGTAGGGAATGCAGAGTTGCTCTGACTCACTCAAGAATGGGATTGGGCCCAGGTTCCTTTCCTTACCACTCAGAGTCTGATGGCACAGTAGTTGCCTGAAGAACACACAGCCTTTGCAAGGCTTTGGGAGCCAAAGGGACTGTCTTCCTTTCTCTGAGAAGCATTCAAGTTGACAGACAGCTGTGCCACCACTTGCTGCTATTTCTCTTCAAACTTTGGAACTGTGGTCACAGCAGCACACAGCTGTTATTCCTTGTGTCTGCCAAGGGTCTGAAAGTGGCATGGTGATTCGGCTATTCCCTGCCCACAGCCCACCCTGTGTGACGGGGCCAATGATGTCAGATCCCTGATGGTCCTGGTTCTAGCTGTCGCTGGAGAGGAACACAGACTCCGCCTGCGCTGAGGGTGCTGCTGCCTGGGTTCTCCATCTCCGTGTTCCCACCAATTTCTGCTCTCTTTTCCTCGTGTTTCAGGATCTCACAACTACCTAAGGGTCACCGCTTACTGTCCCTGCAGAGCACAGAGATTTCCCTTTGAAGAAAAGATTCTAGAGCAATCAAAGGGATGAGTGTGGATGCAGCCAGCCCCAGTCCCATACTGCTCCTCATACTAATGGTACTGAAAGCTAAGAGAATGAACACACGGTACTGAGTGTTTTTCTCATTAGGATTTTAAAATCCTCCAAGTAATAGATCATTTTGTAGCATCTTGCATTTCCTGCTTATACTAACAATGTGTTATTACTGGATCTGGATAATTTTAATGAGAGAAATTCTTTTCCTTATAAAAATGTGAAGTGGCTATCCATTTAAAAAATGTTATCCAGGGAACTTGAAGGGTGTAAATGAACAAGGAGGCATTAGCTGTGGTAACCCAGTGCCCCTGTGTTTTACACACCAGGGCCTATGGAGGAAGCAGCGACCAGGACCTGCCTTCTGCAGTGGGGCATTCCCAGGCTTCTGCCGGACATGGCCAGTCTGTCCACACCGACAGGGATAGGCCCTGGCATGTGCACAGACAAACCTCCACAGGGGTTTGTTTTATCTGGAGTGTGGCAGGAAATCTTGAGCTGAAAGAGAACATGCTGGATGCTGAAACAGCCTCTGTCCTTCTGCTGCTATCTGAGAAATTTTGCTGTTTGCCTCAAAACAATCCCTCTCCTTCCTTGGCTTCAGTTTTCTCACTCATGAAGATGTGTTCGATGCAGACTCACCGAGTTTCCTCTAGGTCTTCTGGGTTGCCTGGTATCTCCAAGTGCTCATTTCTCTTCCTTGCTCACCCCATGAGCCCTTCCCCCGTGAGCGAGCTGCACAGACACCTACACAGACACTAGTGGTTTGGGGTCCTCAGTTGAGGCCATTTTAACTGGGTTCTATCACCTCCTGAGTGACAGGCTAGGAGGAAGTGGTGGTTTATTACAGGGACAGATCACACTGCACCTGGGAACACCAGGAAAATGTATTCCCATTTTACCTCCTCTAATAATCTTCCATTTTCATCAGTGGGTGAATGAACATGGCTTGTTCCTCCCAACGATGGTGCAAATGTATAATTTCTCCCAATGAAATCTGATTTTAATGAGAGACTAAATCAGAGGAAAGAGTAATTATTTAGATAATATGCACATGTCAGGTTAATTTAAAATCAGCTTTTAGGTCAATCTATCTTAATTATTCTATTAACTGCTTTTGACTAGCAATTCCAATTATTGTATTAGCATAACACTTGGGAGTGTAATTGCTTTTTGGATTATGTTCATTGTTATGTCGGAGTCCATTCCTGGGCCTCTCTCTCTGGTAAACTATGCATGGGTGTGCCTGTGTGCACATGTTTGGGTTGAGTGTGTTCTTGGGCTAAGTGTGTGTGCACATTCGTGCAAGTGCACATGTGGTTGGGTTGAGTGTGTGTGCATGAGTATGCATGTGTTCATGTGCTTGGGTTGAGAATGTGTGCATGTGTGCGTGCTTGGGTTGGGTGTGTGCATGAGTCTGTATGTATGCATGTGCTTGGGTTGAATGTGTAGATGGGCATGCATGTGCATGCATGCTTGGGTTGCATGTGTGTGCACATGTATCTGTTTATGTGCTTGGGTTGAGTGTGCAGGGGTGTCCATGTGCACATGTGCTCGGGTTGAGTGCTTGTGTACATGCACATATGTGCACATGGGCTTGCACTGTGTGTGCATGGGTGTCGTGAACATGTGCTTGGGTTGTGTGTGCAATGCATACATGAGTGCATGTGTTCGGGCTATATATGCATGTGAACACGTGTTTGGGTTGAATGTGTGGGCATCCACATTCATGTGTGTGCACGGTGTGTGCACAGATATGCATGTGTGCATGTGCTTGGTTTGTGTGTGCATGGGTATGCATGTGTGCACCTGCTTGTGTTGAGGATGTGTGCATGTGCTCAGGTTGCATGTGTACATGGGTGTAATGTGCCATGTGTTTGGGTTGAGTGTGTGGGCACGGATGCACACAGACATGCCTGCTTGGATTGGGTGTGTGTGCATAAGTGCATGTATGGAGATGCTTGGGTTGAGTGTGCACAGGTGTGCATGTGTGTTAAAGTTGAGGAGTGTGTGTGTGGGTGTGCATGTATGTAGATGCTTGGGTTGTGCGTGCACTGGTGTGCATGTGTGCATGTGACTGTGGGTGTGCATGAATGCAGATTCTTGGGTTGAGTGTGTGTGCACAGGTGTGTGTGTGAATGTGTGCATCGGTGCACATGTATGCAGATGCTTGGGTTGAGTATTTGTGCATGAGTGCACATGTGCACGTGTGCTTGAGTTAAGGAGTGTGTGCATGGGTGTGCATGTATATAGATACTTAAGTGTGTATACACTAGTGTGCATGTGACTGTGTGTGGGTGTGCATGTATGCAGATGCTTGGGTTGTGTGCACAGGTGTGTATGTGTGTGTGTGTGCATGAGTATGTATGCAGATGCTTGGGTTGAGTATGTGTGCATGAGTGTGAATTTGCACATTTGCTTGGGTAGTGTGTGCACAGGTGCATGTGCACATGTGCTTGGGTTGAGTGTATGCATGGGTGTGCATGTATGCAATGCTTGGGTTGAGTGTGTGCACAGGTGTTTATGTGTGCATGTGTGCACATGAGTGTGCATGTATGCAGATGCTTGGATTGGGTGAGTGTGCATGTATGCAGGTGCTTGGGTGTATGTGTGTGCATGAGTGTGCATATGCACGTGTGCTTGGGTTGAGAATGTGTTCACAAGTGTGCATGTGTGCATGTGCTTGTGTTGAGTGTGTGCATGGGTGTTCATGTATGCAATGTTTGGGTTGAGTGTGTGTTCACAGGTGTCCATGTGCACTTGTACTGGGGGAGGTGCTTCCCTCATTATTAATGAATGTATTTTCATGGGGTTTATTGATCTCAAGGAGTCCTATCTCCATTTTTATTTTTAAAATAAGCTTCATTTTAGAATAGTTTTACATTTACAGAAAAATTGTGATGGTAGCACAATGTTCCTCTATACTCCACACCAAGGTTCCCCTGCTCTCACCATGTCACAGTATATTGGACCTTTGTCACAGTGAATTAGCCCATGTTGATACTGTAGTAGGCACTAAAGCCCAGACTTTGTTCAGATTTCCTCAGTTTTCCCTTAATGTCCTTTTCTTCCTCAGAATCCCATTCAAAATATGATGTTGTAGTTGATCCTCATGTTTCCTTAGGGCCCTCATAGCTGTGACAGATTCTCAGACATTCCTTGTTTTTGGTGATCTTGACAGTTTTGAGGAGGACTGGTCGGGTATTTTGTAGAATGTCCCTCATTTGGGACTTGTCTGATCTTTTTTCTGATTAGCTTGGGGTCTCGTGCTGTTGGGAGGAGGGGCACAGATGGAAAGCACCCTTCCCATTGCAACACATCAAGGTCCTTGCTATCTGCATGACTTGTCACTGGTGATGTCAACCTCGGCAAGGTGAGTGAGGCAGAGATTTCCAGTTCTCTCCACTGTAAAATTACTCTTTTTCCCTTTTCATACTATATTCTTTGGAAGGAAGACACTATGCAATGCTTATATTTTTAATTGTTCACTGACGCATAATATTTCACATACTTATGGGGTGCATGTGATATTTTGATACACGCATGCAATGTGTAATGATGGAAGTGGGTATTTAGGATCTCCATCACCTCGAACGTCATCCTTTCTTCATGTTGGGAACATTTCAAATATTTTCTTCTTGCTATTTTGAAACATACAGTATGTTGCTGTTAACTATAGTCCCCTCATTGTGCTGGCAACACTAGAACTCACTCCTCCTACCAAATCGTTTATTCGTACACATTAACTAAGTTCTCTTCATTCCCTCCACCTGTCCCCCACTATATTTAAACAACTTTACTGGGTTATAATTCACATACTGTGCAATTCACCCATTTAAAGTGTACCATGGCTTTTAGTATGTTCAGAGTTCTACGACCATTACTACAGTCAATTTTAGAAAATTTTCACCACCCCAAAAAGAAACTCCATACCCTTTAGCTACTCCCACCCACCAGCGCTACCCCCACTCCTGCCTCTCAGGTTCAAGCAATTCTCGTGCCTCAGCCTCCTGAGTAGCTGGGATTATGGGCATGCACCACCACGCCCAGCTAAGTTTTGTATTTTTAGTAGAGATGAGGTTTCACCATGTTGGCCAGACTGGTCTCAAACTCCTTACCTTGTGATCTGCTTGCCTCGACCTCCCAAAGTTCTGGGATTACAGGCGTGAGCCCCCGTGCCTGACCAGATGTATGGTTGTAATTATCTGAGATACACATCTGGGAGTGGGATTGCCGGATCATGTGCTCACTCTATGTTGAATTCATTTTCAGCACCTTTTAATTGTTTTGTCTGCATGATTTGCTTTCCCAAAGAGGGTTTCCATTTCTCAAGTCCTTGTCAACACTGTTTTCTGTCTTTTTGAGGATTACCCTCCTAGTGTGTGAGGTGGCAACTCCCTGTAGTCTTGATTTGCATTTCCTAAGAACTAATCATGTTGAGCACCTTTCTATGTGCCTACTGGTCATTTGTGTATCTTCTTTTGAGATGTGCATATTCAAATCCTTTGTGCATTTTAAATGGGGTTATTTGCCCTTCTTTTTGAGTTTCAAGTGTTCCTTATACATTCTGGATATGGGTCCCATATCAAATACAGTAGGCCCCACTTCCCTGCTGTCTTGGCTTCTCAGTTTCAGTTACCTGTGGTCAACCATGGCTTGAAATATGACATGGAACTGTGCACTGTTCTGAGTAGCAAAATGCAATCTTGCACCAGCCCAAGCTATCCCACCTGGGTGTGAACCGTCCCTTTGTCCAGCGCAACCACGCTGTATAGTCTGCTCCTTCCTCAGCCATCACATCACCTGCCCCTGACATCCAGCCAGCGGCCTCATGATGGCTTGATGATCCTCCTTCCAGTCAGAAGATCAACAGCATCCTAAGGCAACGTCACAATGCCTGCGTCATTCACCTCACATCACCTCATCCCGGAGGCATTCCGTCATCACGACAAAGAGGGTGAGTACAAATACAGTAAGGGATATTGAGAGACAAAAAGATGCCACATTCACATAACTCTTATTTTTAACATAACAGCGTATTTTTATGATTTTTATAATTGTTCAATTTTATTATAGTTATTGTTGATAATCTCTTCCTGTGCCTAATTTATAAATTAAACTTTATCACAGGTATGTATATATAGGAGAAAGCAGTATATACAGTGTTTGGTAATATCTGCTGTCTCAGGTACCTACTGGGGACCCTGGGATATATCACCTGCAGATAAGAGGGAATTACTGTGTATGATTTTCTAATATTTTCTTCCTTTATGTGGGTTATCTTTTCACTTTCTTAGTGGCATTGGTTGCAGCACAGAAGTTTTTAATTCTAATGAAGTGTAATTCATCTCTTTTTTCTTTTATCACTTGTGCTTTTTGTGCCATATTGAAGAAATCATTGCCAAACTCAGGCCATGAGAATTTCCTCCTGTGTTTTCTTCTAAGAGTGGTTTTGTATGAATTCATTAATATGCTGTATTATGTTGACTGGCTTTTGGATGTCAAATCAACCTTGCGTTCCTGGGATAAATCTCATCTGGTTTTTGTACATAATTCTTTTTATATGTAGCTGGATTTGATTTGCTAGTATTTTGTGGTGGATTTTTGCCTTTATATTCTTAAGGATATTAGTCTGTAGTTTTCTTGTAATGCCTTTCATCTTGAAGTATTTTCTAATTTCTGTTGTGATTTCTTCTTTGATCTATTTGTGTGTTGTCTTTGATCTAGCAGTGTGTTGTTTATTTTACACATTTTCGTGAATTTCTCAAATTTCCTTCTGTTATTGATTTCTAATTTAATTCCATTGTGGTTATGGCACCCACTTTGTATGATTTCAGTCCTTTTAAATTTATTGAGGCTTTCTCTGTGGCCTAACATGTGGTCCTCCTGGAGCAAGCTCTGACACGCTCAAGAAGTGTGTATGCTCTGCTGTTGCCAGGTGGCGTGTTCTACATATGCGGGCAGATGGTTCCAATCTAACATTTCCTGATTGACCTTTTGCCTGCTTGTTCTACCCATAACGAAAGTGTGCTGTTGAAGTCCCCAGTTTATTGCTGAATTGTAGTCCTGCCTTTTTCCTCCGACTTAGAATCTGAGTCTAAGCTTCTTGATGGGAAACATATGATTGGCTCTCAGGTCCTGGCTTCTGCTCTCCCTGCATCACATGCCTGAAATATCCTGAGGGAGCTCAGAGCAGGCAAAGGCCTGGCTTCACGCTTCAGATGTGCTTCCGTTACTCCCACTTTATTAATGAAAAACTGAAGGGCAGAGGGATCAAGAACACTGCTGGCTGGCTCAGAGCTGGACTGTAACCTAAGGCAGCTCTGTCTCAAATTTATGCCTAGCTCTTGGTTGGTCCATGCCTTCCTGGGGTAGCCAGAGGGTGTCATGATTACACCAGAGACGGAGTAGTCGGAATATAAACCCACTCCTAAGCTGCTGTGTGGGGAACTCCAGAAGTGCATACCAATGGAAAAATTAAATGTGGATTTTTATTATTTCCCATCCTGGCTTCTGCCACCTCCCAGGCGTGGATCTGCTCACAGCCAGGTGACCTCCCATCTGCCGGCTTCTCCCAGCTTAGCTCAGTGGTGTCTCATCCGGACCTGGGTCCTGTCTACCCCAGGTGCCTTTCCATGGATGCCCTCAGACTCTCCTGCCTGGTCTTTCCACCGTTCCTGCTGGCCTCTCTCCAAAATCCCTCACGGTTGCCTTTCTCTACCATTTGGCTCCAAAACCTCAGTCATTCATTCAAGTTCCAGACCTGACTTGGTTCACAAATCAGCAGGTGTATCCGTGACACCAGCGACCCTCAGGCCCCACTCTGTGGCCTTGGTGAGTGACAGTTGACTGTTCAGTGACTAAGCAATGGTACAAATGAAATGCCAGGGGATCAGACCCATTTGGAGTTTCCTTAAGAAGCAAACCCTGGACACAAGAGAGGGACATCCATGTATATCTGGCCTCCTTCTGCCTTGAAATCCATGAAGCTCTGAGGCTCTCTATGGCAGGCTGGCTGTACATGGGCCTTTCAGCCTCTTCAAGGGGAAGGAATCCTCAGCTTTCTGGGCCTCCTTAATGAGCCCAAGGCCTGATGCCACCCAGTGAGGCCCACTCTGTGCTTTTGCTGGCTGTTGGTGAAGTCAGTCCTGCCTTTAGTAGGCCTGCTTGCAATTAACATGAAATATAATACTGAAGAAAATCCTGTAAAGCACTTGGCCTCTCAGGAGCAGAACACTAAATGTTGATGCACAAAGACACTAAATAACATGCATAATTAGGCAAATAACTCCCCCAGTTTCCAATGCAGAGAAAGGAGGGAAGTTAAGGATGGTGTGTTCAAGCCTGTTGGCTCTGTGATGCTAGGGAGAGTCCTGGGGCTGGCTTCCTAGTGCCCAGGGTCCCGTGAATGACTGCGCAAAGTAGCCTTGACATGTGCCTTTGGAATAATCTCAGGGAAGGATCACAGGGAAAGGTCACACTTCAGTTCCTTAGGCATGTGCAGCTAACAGCTTTCCAAGCTGATCTCTATCCCTGACAGAAGGGAACAGCAGGCCCAGAGAGGGGACTGACCTGCCCCAGGCCCACGGAGATAGAAGACCCTCGATTCTCCTGCAGATGAGCCTTGAATCTGTTGGGTCCTTTTGGAAAGTAGGTCTGGAGAAGTTCAGGATGCAAACAGGATAAAACCATGCAGAGTTAGTTTTTCTCATCACAGGGTGTTGAATTTTCTCAAGTCCTTTTTTTCTGTCAACTGAGAAGGTTGTGTAGTTTTTATCCTTCATTATGACAATGTGGTTCATTATCTAGGTTGAATTTCATGTGTTGAACCATCCGTCCATTCCAGTAATAAATCCCTCTTGGTCAGGGTGTACCATCCTTTTGATGTGCTGTGGAATACGGTTTGCTAGTATTTTGTTGAGGATTTTGCATCAACAGTTATCGGGGAAATTGGTCTGTAGTTTTCTTTTCCTGTGGCTTTATTTTCTGGTGTTGGTATCAGGATAATGCTGGCCTCATACAATGAGGTTGTAAGTATTCCTCTTGCTTAGCTTTTCAGAAGAGTTGAGGAGGATTGCTATTAATTATTTAAATGTTTGGTAGAATTCTCCAGTAAAGCCATCTGGTCCTGGGCTTTCCTCTTTTGGGAGATTTTTGATGACTAATTCTATCTCCTTGCTAGTCATAGGTCTTACCAGATAATTATTTCTTCATGATTCAATCTTGGTAGGTTGTATATTTCTAGGAATTTATCCATTTCTTCCAGGTTACCCAATTTGTTGGTGTATAGACATTAATCATGGTATTCTCTTATAATATTTTTTATTTATGTGGCATCAGTTGTAATGGACCTCTTTCATTTCTGATTTAATTGAGTCTTCTCTCTTTTTTTCTTAATCTAGCTAAGAGTTCCTGTCAATTTTGTTGATCTTTGCAAAAAGCCAGCTCTTCAGTTTGTTGATTTTTCTATTACTTTTCTATTCTCTATTGTGTTTATCTCTGCTGTAATTATTACAACTTCCTTCTTTCTGCTAATTTGTGTTTAATTGTTCTTCTTTTTCCACTTCCTTGAGCTATGAAGTTAGGTTGTTTATTTGAGATTCCTCTTCTTTTTAAGTGTAAGTTTTCACCGCTGTAAACTTCCCTCTTAATACTGCTCTCATTGCATCCCGTAAGTTTTGATATGTTGCATTTTTGTTTCCATTTGTCTTAAGATATTCTCTGTTTTTCCCTGTGATATCCTCTTTGATCCTTTGATTTTTAAAGTGTGTTTTTTAAATTTTCACTAATTTGTGAAGTTTCCAGTTTCCCTTCTGCTATTGATGTCTAGTTTCATTCCTTTGTGATCAGAAAATATATTTTCTATAACCTCAAATGTCTTAAATTTGTTAAAACTTGTTTTGTGGCCTATGATATGGTCTGTCTTGGAAAGTACTCCTTGCGCCTTTGGGAAGAATGTATTATATATTCTGCTGTTGTTGGGTAGAGTGTTCTATACATGTCTGTTAGGTCCAACTGATCTATGGTGCTGTTCAAGTCCTTTGTTTCCTTACTGATATTCTGTCTGATTCTTCTATCCATTGTTGAAAGTAGAGTATTGAGGTATTTTACCATTGTTGTGTTCCTCTTTATTTCTCCTTTCAATTTTGCCAGTGTTCCTTCAGGTATTTGTTAAATCTTCCTGGTGAATTGACCCTTTTATCATTATGTACTGTTCTTTGTCTCTTGTGATAGTTTTTGAGTTAGCATCTATTTTGTTTGCTGTAAATTTGGCTGCCCTTGCTCTCTTATGATTACTATTTGCATGGAATATCTTCTTCCATCATTTTACTTTGAGCCAATGTATGCCCTTAGATCTAAAGTGAGTCTTCTATAGACAGCATATAGTTGGATCTTGTTTTTTATTTTTTAATCCATTCAATCTATGTCTTTTGATTAGGGAGTTTAATCCATTTACAATTAAAGAAATTACTGGTAAGGAAAACTTACTATTGCCAATCTTTTGATTGTTTTCTGTGTGTTTTATACTTATTTTGTCCCCCTTTTCTCTCCTACATCTTTCCTTTGTACTTTAAAATTTTTTTATACTGACATTCCTTATTTCATTTTGTATATCTTCTATAAATATTTTCTTTATATTTGCCATGGGATTACACAAAATATCTTAAAGTTATAATAATCCATTTTAAACTGATGGCAGTTTAACTTCAATTGCAAGCAAAAACTGTACTCTTTTACATCTTCACTCCCCCACACTTGGCTACTGATGTCACAAATTGTATCTTTTATATTGTGTAACCATTAGCAAAGATTTATGATTATTTTTAAATGTTTTTATCTTTTAGATTCTATACAAGAATTAAAAGTGACTTATATACTAACATGATAGTACAGGATTCTACATTTGTCTATGTATTTACCTTTAGCAGAGTTTTATATTTTCGTGTGGTTTGGGGTTGCCGTCTAGTGTCCTTTTATTTCAACTCAAAGAACTCCTTTTCATATTTCTTATAGGGAATATCTATTGGTGATGAAGTCTCTCAGTTCTTGTTTATTAGGGAAGGAGATTTTTGAAGGAGAATTTTGCTGGATATAGTGTTCTTGGCTGACAGTTTTTACTCTTGCAGCACTTTGAATATATCATCCTACTCCCTCTGGCCTGCAAAGTTTCTGCTGAGAAACCCACTTATAATCTTATGGGAACTTCCTTGTACTGATGAGTTGCTTTACTTTTGCTGTTTTCAAGATTCTCATTTTGTCTTTGACTTCTGACAGTTTGATTATAATGGGTCTCTTTGGATTTATTCTAGTTAAATTTCTTGAAGTCTTATGTCCATTCTTTTGCTCAAATTTGGAAGTTTTCAGCCATGATTTCTTCAAATAGGCCTTCACCTCTTTCTGTCTCTATTCTGGAACTCCCATAATGTGTGCACGGGCATATTTTATTGTGCTTTGCTTTATTGAGCTTTTCTTTATTGTACTTCACAGACATTGTGGGTTTTCTTTTGCTTTTTTGTTTGTTTGAAAGCAGATCTTGCTCTGTCTCCCAGACTGGAGTGTAGTGGCATGACCTTGCCTCACTGCAGCCTCTACCTACTAGGTTCAGGTGATCCTCCCACCTCAGCCTCCCAAGTAGCTTGGACTACAGGTGTGCACCACCATGATCAGCTATTTAAAAAATTTTTTTTTGATAGAGACAGTGTTTTGCCATGTTGCCCAGGTAGATCTTGAACTCCTGGGCTCACACAATCTGCCTTCCTCAGCCTCCCAAAGTGCTGGGATTACAGGCATGAGCCACCATGCCTGACATTATGTATTTGTTTTACAAATGAAAATTTGTGGCAATGCTGCATCCAGCAAATCCATGAGTGCCATTTTTCCAACAGCACATGTTCACTTCTTGTCTCTGTGTCACATTTTGGTACATTTACAACATTTCAAACTTTTCACTATTGTTATATATTTTCTGATGACCTGTGATTGGTGATCTTTAATGTTGCTGTTACAATTGTTTTGGAGTGCCATGCACCATGCTCATACCATATAAGATGGTGAACTTAATTGATAAATGTTATGTATGTTCTGACTGCTCCACCAAATGATCATTCCTTCACCTTTCTCCCTCTCCTTAGGCCTCCCTATTACGTGAGACACAATAATATTGAAATTTGCGTAATTAATAACCCTACAATGATCTAAGTGTTCAAATGAAAGGAAGAGTCACACTTCTCTCACTTTAGGTCAAAAGCTAGAAATGACCTTAGTGAGCCGAGTGAGGAAGGCGCGTCAAAAACCAAGATAGGCTGACAGCTAGGCCTCTAGCACCAAATAGCCATGTTATAAATGCAAAGAAAAAGTTATTTAAGGAAATTAAAAGTGCTCTTCTAGAGAACAAATAAATAAGAAAGTAAAACAGCCTTGTTGTTGATATGTAGATAGATAGAAGATGAAACCAATCACAATATTCCATTAAGCCAAAGCCCAATCCAGAGCAAGGCCTTAACTCTCTTCAATTCTGTAAAGACTGAGAGAGACAAGGAAACCACAAGAGAAAAGTTTTAAGTTAGCAGAGACCAGTTCATGGTGCTTAAGAAAAGAAGGCATCTCCATAACATAAAAGTGCAAGGTGAAGTAGCAAGTCCTATTGTAGAAGCTTCAGCAAGTTCTCCGGAAGATCTAGCTGAGACACTTGATGAAGGTGACTACGCTAAACAACAGATTTGCAATGCAGATGAAACAGCCTTCTATTGAAATAAGATGCCATCTAGGACTTTTAGAGCTAAAGAGGAGATGTTAATACCTGGCATCAAAGCTTCATAGGACAGGCTGTCTTGTTAATTACTAATGCAGTTGGTGGTTTCAAGTCTAAGCAAATGCTCATTTACCGTATTGAACATTCTAAGCCCCCTAAGAATTATGCAAAATTTACTCTGCTTGCACTGTATAAATGGCACATAAAGCTTTGATGACAGCACATTTGTTTACAGCATGGTTTACTGAATATTTTCAGCCCCCTGTTGAGACCTATTACATAGAAAATAAATTTTCTTTCAAAATATTACTGGCCATTTATAATGCACCTGGTCACCCAAGAGCTCTGATGGAGATGTACAAGGAGATTAATATTGTTTTCATGCCTGCTAATACAATATCCATTTGCAGCGCATAGATCAAGGAGTAATTTTGACTTTCCAGGTTTATTAAGAAATACATTTCTTAAGGCTACAGCTGTCATAGTGATTGCTCTGATGGATCTGGACAAAGCAAATGGAATGCCTTCTGGAAATAATTCACCACCCTAAATGCCATTAAAAACATTCCTGTTTCATGGAAGGAGGCAAAATATCAACATGAACCAGAGTTTGGAGGAATTTAATTCCAACCCTCATGGGTGACTTTGAGTGGTTCAAGACTTAAATGGAGGAAGGAACAGCAGATGTGGTGGAAATGGTGAGAGAACTAGAATTAGAAGAGGAGCCTGAAGATGCGGTTGAATTGCTGTAATCTCATGATCAAACTTTAATGGATGAGGAGTTTCTCCTAAGAATGAGCCAAGGAAGCTGTTTATTGAGATGGAATCTATTCTCGGTAGAGATACTATAAACATTCTTGAAGTGACAACAAGTGATTCAGAATATTACATAAATGTAGTTGATAAAGCAACAGCAGGGTTTGAGAGGATTGGCTCCAGTTTTGAAAGAGGTTCCACTGTGGGTAAAATGCTATGAAACAACATTACATACTGCGAAAGCAAGAGTCAGTTGATGAGGCAAAATTCATTGTTGTTTTAAGACAGTTGCCCCAGTCTTCAGCAACTACCACACTGATCAGTTAGCAGACATCAACACTGAGGAAAGAGCCCCACCACGAAAAAATTATAACTTGTTGAAGGCTCAGATGATCATTAGCATTTTTAGCAAAACAAAGTATTTTAATTAAGGTATATACATTTTTTAGACATAATGCTATTGCACAATTAACAGACTATAGTATAGTATAGTCATTACTTTTACGTGCACTGGGAAACCAAAATATTTTGTGATTCACTTTGTTGTGATAGTCGCATGATAGCAGTGGCCTGGGATCAAACCCACAATATCTCTGAGGTATACCTGCATTATTCTGCTTGATGGTTTCCTGCAAGTCTTATAGGCTCTCATTACTTAATTCTTTTTTTTCTCCTCCCACTCAATAATTTCAGATAATTTTTCTTCAACTTTGCTGATTCTTTCTTCTTGATCAAGTCTGCTGTTGAACTCCTCTATTGATTTTCAAAATTCAATTATTCTTCAGTTTCAGAATTTCTGTTTTGTTGTTTTTGTAATTTCTGTCTCTATTGATATTCTCGTTTTTGTTCATGAATCATTTTCTGAATTCATGCAGTTGTCTATGTTCTCATTTAGCTCACCAGCATCTTTAAGATGGTTACCTTGAATGCTCAGTTAATTCGTAGATCTCTGTTTCTTTAGGGTCATTTCCAGAGATTTATTTTGTTCCTTTGACTGGGCCATGGTTTCCTATTTTTTTTTTGTATGCCTTGTGATCTTGTATTAGTATTTGGACATTCCGAATAAATTGCCACTTCCCACAGTCTTTGTTAACTGGCTTTGTACCTTCACTAATCAGCGCAGGTAGAGATTCCGGGAACTTCTCAGCCTTTTCTGGGGTTGCATCTTCTTTGGGCTTGTGTAAGGAATTTCCCAGTTAGAGTTTTGCCCCTTTTCAGGATGCCTCTGTCCTGTGGTGTCTGTGACCCTGCAGCTTCCTTTGTGCTGACTGAAGGTGCTCATCTTTGCTCTCAGCAGCCCCTAACCCGACGTTCAAGCTCTACAAGTTCCCATGAGTACACTGAGTCATGTGAGACAGATACCCACCCATGGGAAGGAAGCCCGCTGAAAAGCCAGTACATTGGACGCAAGTTCCACTCTTCTCTTCCCTCTTTAGAGAGAAGCCAGGCATTGAGGTTTCCTATCATGCCGGAGAGGAGCAGGCATGAGTGCACAAATGCAGTGACTTTTTTTCTTACCTGCTCCAGACATCGCTCTGCTGGGCTTTGCACTCACAGGGGTGCTGCAGCCTCCTAATTGGATTCCGGAGTTCTCACCCAGGCTGTTTTGTCCATGGATTATTGTTAACCAGTGTCTACGTGGGGGAACGAGGGCTCCCTGCGGCTTCTGAGTTCACCATCTTGCTGGCGTCCCTGTGTTTAATTTGTTCTTAGACTATCTATGTTTATTTACAAATTCTAGCTCATTCATTTTAATATTCCATTTAATCAGATAGTATACCATGATTTAGGTATCTGTTCTGTGGATGATAATGCAAGAACCACATTGATAATGCCAGGTTTTAATTTTTGCTGCACTCTGAGTGTAAGATGGTAGCCCTCACATAATGAGACAAGGTGAAGGAAGCTCCAGGTCACACTGACTGAACTGACAGACCAAGAGGGGTCCTAGGCAGTTGGATTTCCTACTTTTACATGGCTGAGCTGTCAGATACCTAGAGCCTAGCAACGGTGTTCCTCCAGGAAAGTGGGAGGAGAAATAGCCACTGGACTAGGTGAGAACTGCATCAAATTTAAGAAGCACTGATTGCTTCCTGCAGGACTGAAATGGAACTGTGTTCCTTCAGGTCACATGGCTCCATTCCTGTATGTGAATTTCAGTGCATGCTGCTCCTTTAGTATAAATCAATCTTGTGTTTTAAGGTAGCCATCCCCAACCATTTTGGCACCAGTTTCACAGAAGACAATGTTTCCACGGACTAGGGGATGAGGGTGGGGTGCGGGGGATGGTTTTGGGATGAATCTGTTCCACTTCATATCATCAGGCATTAGATTCTTACAAGGAGTGCGTAACCTAGATCCCTCACATGCACAGTTCACAATAGGGTTCAGGCTCCTGTGAGAATCTAATGCCACCGCTGATCTGACGGGAGACAGAGCTCACACTCACCTGCTGCTGTGCAGCCCTGTTCCTAACAGGCCAAGGACCAGTATTAGGCTGAGGTCTTAGGGTTGGGCACCCCTCTTTTAAGGTACTTTGTTAATATGCCCAATCTAGTCCCAGAGATTGCTGTGTTCATGCCAAGTTGTATGTGTTCATAGCTGGAGACACGTCGTAGACACTCCATCCCTGGAGGCAGGGATCAGAATTCTCTCATCTACTGGAGGATTCCAGCAGAATCAGAGGGGTGCAGAGCTGACGGTGTTGCATTCATGAGGAGCCAGTCCAGCACCTGGCCCAGTGATTGTCCTGTCAGTTCCCAGGGAATGAGGAGGTGTGAGGGCACAGGCCCCTGACTGGCCCTTCCTAGCTATTAGGAAGGCTGAAACCTGGTGTGGGTGCACCCTTCAGGAGGCAGTGCTCTGCAGAGATGCTCACATGCTGCTGTCCTAGGCATGTCCTGCCCTCAAAGACCCAGATTACTAAATGATAAAATAGGTAGTTACTAATTATATTTTCTTGCCATTCTAACATACCCTTTCCTTTTTACTATCAGATTTTAAATCTAAAAATTAATTCAAGTGAGGACAGTACTCTGTTTTCTCATCAAGTGCTAAGAAATGAACCGAGGTGGATTTTCCTGTTCTCCCAGGAAGACCAAGAACCATACAGGGGCCTTGGCTTTCTTCCCTTCTCTTTTCTTTTTTTCTCTTTTCTTTTCTTATTTTTGTGTCTTTCTTTCAACTTCAAAAGCAGTCTACACTTCATGGAGAAAACCTAGAATATCTTCATGAACAGGAACATCAAATTATCCAAAGAGCCACTCTCGAGAGGTAACTGGTAAGAGTTTGGCATTTGTCTTTCTGGCTTTCGAGGAACTGGTCTAAAACTTTGGTTCTGCACATTTTGCTGTGAAGCAGGTAAAAGTGTAGATGACCATTGATTGAACATTCATATCTGTACTTCATGATGACAGACTACGTAGACATATTTGCCGCCGGCATTTCTACATTTAACTGAATTGCAATTTATTTATTCACTTATTTATGTCAAGATAGGGTCTTTCTCTGTCACTCTGGCTAAGAAAAAAAAAAAGTGTTGTGATCACAGCTCACTGCAGCCTTGGCCTCCTGGGCTCAAGTGATCCTCTTACCTTAGCCTCCCCAGTAGCTAGGACTACAGGTGTGCACCACCACACCTGGCTACATTTTTAATTTATTTTATTTTATTTTTTGGTAAAAAAAGGTCTCACTATGTTGCTCAGGCTGGTCTTGAACTCAGCCTTCATGAACCCCCAAAGCTTTACCTCAGCCTCCCAAAGCACTGGGATGACAGGCGTGAGCCACTACACCCAGCCGATTTATTGATGTATGTAAAGAAATAAATCCACAGCATCAAAGGAAACAGAGTTCCAGCAGAGGCATCAGTCATTAGTAGACTAAAGATTTTAAGAGATTTCAACAATAAAGAAAATAGTAAGAATATAATCCTCCAAAAAACAGAGTAGTTAGGCCCATAGGCAGAAAGGAAGTTGGCTCTTTTTGGGAGGAGACGCCAGGCCAGGAGCACCCTGGGTGCACACTGGGTCACCCTGCCTCCTTCAGAATCGGAGGTAGCCTTTATAAGAGCTGATGTGTCCCATCCGCTGCAGAGATATCTTCCCTCAGGAATCAGAGCACAGCCCACTTCACAGGACAGTGGAATCCAAAGAAATACGAAGCCTTGACATCATTTATCTTCAGATTTTCTGGGTTATCAATAAATCCGTTTACACCTATGCCTGCGTCTACACGTATCACACACTTAAACTTCAAGGTGAGAACCCCAGTCTCGTGACTTAAGACCTCAGTGTTTTCAAGTTCCAAAAATTCAGGCTGGTTCCTTCAGATTTTCTGGGTTATCAACGAATCTGTTTACACCTATTCCTGCGTCTACACGTGTCACACACTTAAACTTCAAGGTGAGAACCCCAGTTTCGTGACTTAAGACCTCAGTGTTTTCAAGTTCCAAAAATCCAGGCTGGTTCCTTGATGAACGAACAGGGGTGTCCAGCCAGGTTGCTCCTCTTGGTCCCACATAATCCCATTGTATGGTCCTGGCAGGCAGCCAGAGACTCTCCCTGCCCTGGGATCTGCTAGTGAGAGGATCCTACATAGAATTAATTCCCTAATCTCTTTATTCCAGCACTTTCTGTCTACGTTATTGAAAGATGGGCATTCAAGATGCTCATTTTTAATGACTTGCTATTTTGCACCCATTTGGTCACAGCTCTGTGGGTTTTATTGTCAGTGGGTAAAACACCTGCTCTGGGCTGTGCAGATAAACTACAGAAAACTGCGTGCTCCCTCTCCCTCAACCAGCAATGAGCCCAGACAGGCAAGGGAATTAAAATGCACAACTTAATTGGATTTTCATCATGTCCTGCTGGCTGATAGAGGAGCTCCCCTCTCTTCATTATTGTGTTCAAATGCCAGGTTTAATTCTGAGACTGCAGCTTGAAAGGTGAAAGGCATTTCACAGTAAACAGTTCATTAAGAGACACTTCCAGGCTCTCCGCCTTCTGTGAGTGTGGAGAGAGGCTTTCTGTGTAAGGGGTTTTTGATTTAATTGAGAACTGAGTGAATGCCTGGACTGTGCTGTGGGCCCAGGATCATTGCCAGGAACACACCAGCGCTCTGCCCTGGGGTTTCCAAGTGCAACCAATCCAGATGCCTAGGACCCGGGATCCTTCTGCAGTGAGTCACTCCACGGCCACCCTGGGCTGCCACCCTGCACATCGGGTGCTGTTGCCCCAGTGAGACAGGTGGGATCAGAGGCTGGGAGATGCATGAACATGACTAGGATCGCCTGGCTGGAAGTAGTAGAGGGGCACTCTGCCCTGAGGCAGGCTGGTGGCCGGGATCCTTTTCAATGAATGAATGAATGAATGAATGCCCAGAAATGGGGACTCTCCTGCCTGAAGTGATGGTTGGGGTAAGCCCAGGGCTAGAGGCAGGGGGGTCCCTGGGAGGGCAGAAGGATTAGGAGCAGGGAAGGTGGGAGCCACAGTCCCTGATGTGCATCTGTACCCACAGGGTCCTGGGAGAGAATAGGGAGGTGGGCACCACAGCTGCACAAGACGGAAGCCCCTGTCCTGACCTGTCCTCAGACCGGGACCCCCTGCTCCTGACTCTACAACTGAGAAGGTTTTGGATCTGAAGCCTCAGAACTGAACTCTGGCTTGGGATATGGAATCTGCCTCCAAAGGAAAAAGAGTGTGGCTCTGGGAGCATATGCCCCCATCCCTTCTGCAGACACCATAGGCTGAGGCCGTCCCCCGATCTGCACTCCAACACCCACCCTCACTCACTCTCCTCCACACAAATTGTGAGGGTAGGTCTCCCTACATTCAGGGGAAGGGACCTCATAGGCCCTGGAGAAGCACATCCTTATCCTCACAGCACCAAGTCAGCCCATCACACATACACAGACACAAGCACACACACCGCCACACACATACAGACATGCAGACACTCATACACATGCACATACCTATACCTGCACGTGTATACACACACACACACAGACACATAAACTCATGTACACATAGGCACGTACATATAGACATGTAGGCACATATGCACATACATATACACGTGTACAGACACACCTGCACACATATATACACACATGTGCACATGTACACACAGCATGCAGACGCATACACACCTGCATAGGCACACCTACACACATATGAGACACATGCACATATACATATAGAAACACACATACACACATGAATACACATGCACATGCACACAGACACATGTATAGAGATACATGTGCACACAGAGATGTATATATGCAGGCACACATACAGAGACACACATGCACACACAGTCATACAGATATACACAGGCACACAGGCACATGCACATAGACACATGTGTGCACATGCATACACAGAAAGTCACATATACCTCTTGAATGTCCACACAGACACACGTACAGACACATATAAGTACACCCACAGAGAAACACATACACACACATGCACACCCCCTTCCGTTTGCTGTCCACACTGCCTGCCCTGCCCTTTTCTGTAAAAGGATAAAAGAAAACCGCAGTCTGGTACTGACAGCATTTAGCTAATTGTGCAAACTGCACACTCACCTGGAGTGAAGACGTCTCTGCGTTTTATCCTCGGATTAGGATGGATTAAAGTCATTTCGTGCTGAGTTCATCTTGAAGTGTCGCAACTCCCGGGACGGGGCTCTGGGCTGGGCCTCGCTCATCCTTCCCTGGGGCCTGGTGCCCTGTTCTCGGTGGAGCTTCCCTTCCCACAGGAACAGAGCAACCACTGGGGGTGGGAAAACAGTTTTCCATATGGAAAAAGAAATAGGATCCCTATTTCTCAACATACATAAAGTCAGTCCCAGATGGATCAAGAACTTATGTAAGAGTTTTCCTTTAAAAGTTTCTGTGGAAAATGTAAGTGGACATTTTATGATCTTGGTGTAGGGAAGGATTTCTTAAATCCGCTGAAAGAAGCCTTAGCTATGAAATAGGAATCTGATAAAATTTGAGTTTTTTTCTTTAAAAAAAAAACTGTCAGTCAAAAATAACCTCCAGGAAAATGAAAGAGAAGCTAAAAATGAGAAGTTACTCACTGGGACATAACTAACAAAGGGCCTCAGGAATATGTAAGGAATTTCTGTAAATCAGGAAGGATGGGAAAAAGATTCCGAGACATGAAGGGGCATTTCCCTCTGGAGAAACAGATGTGAAGCAAGGTTTGCAAACTCACACATGCTCAGATCAAGACCACAGTGAAATGCCGTCTGGCTCACTCGTTGGCCAGCACTGGCCAGGGGTGAGAGGCCTGTGTCTGCCCGACCTCACAGGCCCAACCCAATGGTCTCGGGCCTCTGGCACAAAGGGTTTTGGAGTCTTCCCATCCTGTGAGAAAAGGGCTGCCCAGGGCTGCGCAGCAGGCTGGGTGACCGACCCTCCCTGGGACCCTACCTCATGGGCTCCTCCCTGTCCTCGGTTGCCCTTCCTGGGTAGTGGCTCAGCTGGAGACCAGCAGGTGGGTGAGTCACGGCTGCGGGTCTGAGCTGTGGGCGCCTGTGCTCCCCAACTGCGGGGGCGGAGAGGGCATGAGGAAGTGGTTCTGTGAGTCAGAGATCCCTGGGGGATGTGTTTTCCAGGACGATGACTCCCCCCACGGCCCTGACAGAAGTGGGGCTGTGGTTTCTGTCCTGTGAGCCTTAGACACATGCAGACAGACATACAGAAACACATGGAGACACATGGACATATACACAGAAACACACACATTGACACGGAGACATATATGTAGGCCCACATATACACATGCAGACACACACAGACACACATGGACAGAAACACGGACACACACATATCTACATTGAGATGCACGTATGCAGACACACACACATGCAGACATCCAGACACATATGGACATAGACACGCACAGACACACATATCTACACTAAGACACACATGTGCAGACATGCTCACACACCTGCAGACACACATGGACCAAGATGCACATCCCACTGGGGGATTAGGAGAGAGACGAGTGCTACTGGCTGCCTACCCATGGCACCCTCCCCACCAGGCTGAGGCACCGTCTGATCGGGCCACTGTGATGGGAGGTGTACCTGAAGGGTTTTTCCCAGGAGAGGGGCCTGCTGGATTTGAGGATTGGCTCTGAATCCTAAAACCTATTGTGGGAACCCTCCATGACTCCACGTAAGAATTAGGAGAAGCATGTAGGATGCAGGGCCCAAGAGAGTTTGCCTGGGCAGTGAGAAGCTGGAGCTGAGGCCATGACCCCGGCTTGGCAGCAGGAAGGAGAGCGGCCCACAGGGCGGCAGGGCCACAGCTGCGGAGGTGGTGGCCACGCCCAGGCTGGGTTTTCCCTTTATGGCAACGGCACCCAAGGGATTTTGGGATTGAGGCTTGGCTGGCAGCTGATGGAGAATGGATGGGAGAAGGTGCCTGGAGACCATGAGGTCCCCCCCAGACCCTGAGGTCTGCCACACTGAGCTGGTCAGCCCCCGGGGCCAGCGGATGCTGTGGTAGGAGGGTGATGGCCCTGCAGATGTCCACGTCGGAATCCTTGGGATCTGTGCAGATGTGGATAAATTAAGGGCTTGGAGATTGTCCTGCAGTGTGGAGTGAGCCCAGGGCAATGACGTATCCTGAGAGGGATCTGACTGCAGGGGGAGCCCATGTGACTAGGAAGGCAGCAGGTGGACGGTCCAGGAAAACTCGCTGGACGTGGGGGCCTCTAGGAGTGGAACAGGGGTCTCTGCTGGAGCCTCCAGGAGGCCCAGCCTGGCTGACACCTTGGTTTTAGACCAGTGAGGCCCGTTCCAGACCTCTCACCTCCAGAGCTGTGAGAGAGCGAAGGCCTTGTTTTGAGCAATGCCTGTTACAATTGCAGCAGGGGGCTGATGGAAGCTTTGTGACTTGGATGAGCAGTGAGTTCTATTGTCTATCCTCTGCCTCCGTGAGACACTTGCAGTACCCTCTCCCCCACCAGCGACAGAGGGGCTCAGATGCTGGGGTCTCCACAGAGAGGCTTGGGTGGACAGTGGCCACATGTCCTGTTCTGGGTGTCAGAGCTGTCCATGGCCACCACTCCATCAGAATGAAAGCAACTGGGAGCTGAGTCTGCGTCCAATTGGGGCATGTGTTCCCTGACATCTCCCACACCCCAGGCAGACAGGTCCCAGATAGCCACCTGCATCCTCTGTCACCAGCCACCTTCTTTCCCCACCACTGGTGGCTTGAAGGCCCTGGGGCAGTTGGGTCACCTTGTGGGTGTCTCAGGGTCCCAAGGCCCATGCTGCACTGAGAATCTGCAGCTCCTGCTGTGGCCACTGGGGGGTCCCAAGTAATAGGAGAATCCCTAGCCAGGAGACGGCTCTGGCCACTGGGGAAAGGGAAGGACCTGAGTGGTCATATTAAGAAATCATCATTGTCCTTAGCAGAGAGCAGAGAGACCTTTTGAAGTGCCCACTGGCTGGAGCATCCCCAGTGGTACCCCATCAGGATGCAGCCCAGAGGAAGTGTCTCCCCATGCCCCTGTCCTGGGGGACCCTGTGCTTCCTTAGGTACTACTCAAAACTCCAGGCAAGCCTCACTCAAGCATCCTGCTGGGAATTTGTCTGGGCCTTGGCCGGAATTCTGTCAGCAATAGCTGAGGAGAAGGATCCCAGCTTTAGGCTAAAAGGGACACCATAGGTGGAACTCAGGGCCCTGGGGATGCAGCGTCTGGGGCAGCCAGGCCTCTGTGGGCCCAGACTCAGGGCCTGGGCAGTGATCAGCCTTGCTGAGAGATCCTGCACAGATCAAGTAGAAAGTTCTCAGTGGGACAAAAGACTCAGAAAGAAACACGTGGGGCAAACTCCTGGCCACCTGCCCATTGCTCCAACAGGCTGCAGGGGGGCTGACCAATGAACTGGCACCTGACCTTCCCCTAATGGGCACAAGCTGCTCCCCACAGCAAAGCAAAGCCTAATTCAGAGGGGCCCCTGGGGACCCACAAAGCCTGAGGCCTGTGTGTGCTGATGGAGTTCACTTTCCGTATATTTCAGGGAGATAAAGCAATCATTGCGGTCAACGCTTTATACCCCAAGACCTCACTGATCCTTGGGGCTTTCCACCTGAAGAGTCTAATTACTGGGTCCAGGTTGACCTAGGGGAGGCCTGTGGGACCAGACTGACTCCTCAGATCTCTCTCCTGCCCTGTGGCTCTGAGGGTCCTGCAGGAGGGGGCAGCAGGGACTGTGACCAGAACAGAGTGGGTCTTCCTGACACTGTGATGTTTGCTTGAAGGAAGTGATGAAGAGCACACATACCTGAGTGGCCCCAAGCCAAGCTCAGCATTGGGACCCCTGGTTCTACCTTAAGCCAAGCAGGCCCCAGAGCTTTCCCCAGTGCCCACAGCTCTGTGGTCCAGGGTGTGAGATAGGAGGCTCAGATCTGGGTTACTGATAAACCAGGCATCTAGTCCAGGAGCTGCTGGAGGCAGGAGGAGCCAAGACCTGCTCCTTGAGCTAAGGTAAACTTAGGAGGCCAGGGACAAGGTCAGGTTGGTGGGGAGGAGCTCAGAAGGCTGAGGAGGAGCTCAGGAAGCTGAAGGCAGGCTCAGTCACAACTCATGGACACACACCCACAGAGACACACATTCACACTACACACCTACACAGAAGCACTCACACACTCATGGACACACACACCCCCAATACAGATACAGACATATTTGCACACTCACACACAGACATGCACTCACCTACATGCCCACAGGGACACACATTCACACTTGCACACATACACATCCACATTCACCTATACACCCCCACACACACACTCACACTCATGGGCACACAGACATAGACACACACAGTATGGACACACACACCAATACAAACACAGACATTTTCACACAGACACACACAGATGTACACACACACCTACACACCCACACACATTCACACACCCACACAGGTGGGTATATATGTGTAGGAAAAGACACTCTTTGGGGTTTAGCACTCTCCAGTTTCAGGCATCTGCTGGAGTCATGGAAGGCACCCCACGGGTGAGGGGCCACAGTGCATGCAGCCCCCATCTCCTGGGGAGGGGCTCTTACCCATTAGAAACGACACCTACTGCCCGGGCATGGCCGGGACTGCAGAAGATTTGGGGTGGAGGCTTCACTGAGGAACTGTGGGGGCCTTCCTCATCTAAGGCTGCTTCTGAACCTGCATGAATTTAGCATTTCATGTACCACTAACTGAGTGAACCAATGGTGAATCGGTCACTGCTGGGGCCGCCTCTGTGGGAACCCAGGACTGGGCTCTGGGTCTCAGACATCTGCCCTGCCCAAGGCCTTGGCTCCAGTGGGCACTTGTCCTTCCAGTGTCCATGGCCCTTGCAGGCTCCTGTTTTCCTGTCCATGAGTCTCTGGCGTAGGCCTTCTCTGTTCCAGCCCCTCTGCAACCAGCTCTCCTGGGTCCTCTGGGTGAGGAGTGGGGAAGGGTCAGAGAGGATCCTGCCTGCCTGTCACTGGCTGGGGCCCTTGTCCTCGTCCTGGGGCCTGTGACTCTGTATCTGAGGCCTGTTGGCAGGCCCTGCACCACAGCTGCCTGCCTCACTCCTGTCAGGAGGGACCCAGCAGCCCCCGGACAGAGGCAGAGGACAAGGTCTTTCTAACGCTGGGAGATGAAAGCCCCCTGGTGCTCCTGTGCCCACAAGCCCTGTCACCTGTTTCCCTCGCTCTGCAGATGATGCCCTTGGCTCCACACCCCAGTGTGTGTGGTGGAAGAGACGCACACTGCAGCCTTGGGAGCCTGCTAGAGGCCCCCTCAAGGCTCAGCCTGCCTGCCCTGACCCTGCCTGAAGTCTAAGTCTCTAGGAAGACATCATCTCCCTTGCCCTTCATCTGGTTCTTGGATGAGGCTTTTGCTCAGCAAAACTGACACAGCTCCATTTTCAAAATGTGAGGGGCAGGGGCCCAGGATGCCTTCAGAGCCCTGGAACCCGCCTGCCTGAGTCAGGCATCGGGCAGCGAGAGTGTCGGGACCTCCACCCATGCTGGTCCAATTATTAAAACCAAGCATAAAGGGTGAACGTTTATAGATCACTTGCCGCACATGGCCTCTAGACATGTACCATTCCCTTTAATTTTCACAGAGATTCCATGGGGTGGTATTAGTGCTGCCACTGGACAGGCTGGTCCTGCGGAAGGAACACAGCAGTGGGCACTTCCCGGCCACCAGTATTGACTCCTGACTCGGTTCTACCACCTTGGGACGCTTGGCCCGATTTGTGACTGATTCTGGCTCTGTCTCAATGGAAGCTGCACTTGAAGGGGATCAGGGAATGATCTGCGCCAGCAGGGGCAGAGGCCCCAGCACTCTGCCTGCCTGATGCTCGACTCAGGCAGGTGGGCTTGAGAGCCTCTCCCAGGGCATCCAACACCGGGGCCCTTGCCCCTCACACTCTGGAAATGCAGCTGTGCCAGTGTTGCTGAGCAGAAGTCCACACATGCAGGGGCCAGGTGGGAGGGACCCCTGCCAGAGCCTCTCCCCTACACTGGCCTGGCTGTGGCATGTCGTCTCCAGATTTCCTCCAGGAGATGGACCTGGCCACTCGCCACAATATAAATTATGCTTCATAATTCTCTACTGTAAAACCTGATCTTTTCCTGCAAGCAACTTATTAAAACTTCAGATCCTGCAAGCTCCATGTCACACGAATGCCCAGGGCTTAGCACAGCTTCTGCAGTGACCAAAGCTTAACAAATCACACTGGGTAATGACGGAGTAGATGTAAACATATGTATAAGAAGAAAGGAAGGAGTAGGGGCACGGCCTCTTTCCCACAAGCCTCCCCCCAAAACCCAAACCTCACAGAATACAGGTGTGGAAAATGAATCTTTTCTCTGTCTTCTGACCCTTCAGGAGAGAGAGAGAAGCAGCAGGTCACAAGGCCAGGAGGGGCTGTTGTCCAGGACAGCTAAGCACTCATCAGCTAAGCATGCAGGACACCACAGTCACCACGGTACCCATCAGAAAAAAACAGCAGGAACTAGACATTGTTCTGCCGGCAGAAATCACAGCTGAAAATCAGCTCCAATTGCTGCGTGTGATGGAACGTTTTCATAGGTATAAACAATAGCTAACTTGATAAAAACACCTTTCCTGGGGACCTGAGTGCTGCAATCCGAGGGGGCTGGTAGTGTGAGGTTGGTGAGGGCTCCTGCAAGGCTCTCAGCTGGGCAGATCTGGGGGAGGCCCCTCTCAGTGAGCAGGAAATCAGGGATGCCCTGGGCCAGCCAGGGATAGGGGCTGGACACATGAAGTTTCCAGCAGGCTACACCTGGGCCGCAGCCAGAGCAGCCCCCATAGAATACTCAGGCAGCAGGAAGTGCAGGCTGGTGAGGAGAGTGGGAACACTGCCCCACACGCAGCTGCGTAGCTGCTACCCAGCGGACAAGCTGCCTCTGCCCCCTGCTTGGCCTCTCCGTATGGCACATTTGCCCCTGGCAGAGTCCAGCCCCAGGCCTGGGTGACTGGGGACACAGAAAACTGGTGGAGAAACACGTTAATGAACTCCTCCTAGGGAAGAGGCCTGCAACAGGGGGGAGGTGGCTGTCTGGGCAGAGCTTCCTGGTAGCCAGGCCCAGGCAGTGCCAGGACACCCACCTCAGGTCTCACCTGCAAAGCATCCACACAAGTCACTCACACTGGGCCAGGCACAGGGTGTGCGCACAGAGGGCAGATCCAGATCACACGACAGCACAGGTGCCCGTGGGTGTGCAGGGAGTGTGTGGGAGGGAAGGAGTGCGTGCTCATGTGCCTGTGGGAGTATGTGTGTGTGTGTTTCTGTGGGGGGGTGTGAGTGTGTGTGTGCTTGTGGGTGTGTGCATATGCCAGTGGGGTGTGTGTGTGTATGTGTGAGTGTCGCAGTGCCTGTGGGAAAGTGTGACCATGAGTGTGAGTGTGCACCGTGCCTGTGGGAGGGTGTGTGTGGGTTTGGATGTGTGCATGTGCCTGTGGGGGGTGTGTGTGAGTGTGGATGTGCCTGTGGGTGTGGGTATGCACATGTGCTGGTGGGGTGTGTGTATGTATGAGTGTGGCAGTGCCTGTGAGAGTGTGACCATGAGTGTGAGTGTACACCATGCCTGTGGGAGGGTGTATGGGTGTGTACATGGGCCTGTGGGAGGGTGTGTGTGGGTGTGGATATAGGCATGGGCCTGTGGGAGGGTGTGTGTGAGTGTGGGTGTGGGCATGGGCCTGTGGGAGGGTGTGAGTGTGTGTAGGTATGGGTGGGCCTGTGGGAGGGTGTGTGTGGGGGGGAGTTTGTACATGTGCCTGTGGGAGGATGTGTATGTGGGTGTGGGTGTGGGTGTGTGGATGTGCCTGTGGGAGGGTGCATGTGGGTGTGTACATGTGCCTGTGGGAGAATGTGTGTGGGTGTGGGTGTGTGCATGTGCCTGTGGGAGGGTGTGTGTGTGTGGGGGGGGTGTGTACATGTGCCTGTGGGAGGATGTGTGTGTGGGTGTGTGCATGTGCCTGTGGGAGGGTGTGTGTGGGTGTGGGTGTGTGCATGTGCCTGTGGGAGGGTGTGTGTGGATGTGGGTATGTGCATGTGCCTGTGGGAGGGTGTGTGTGTGTGTGTGGGTGTGGGTGTGTGTATGTGCCTGTGGAGGGTGTGTGTGGGTGTGGGTGTGTGCATGTGTCTGTGGGAGGATGTGTGTGGGGGGGGGTCATGTGCTTGTGGGGGGTGTGTGAGTGTAGGAGAGTGTGATCCTGAATATGAGTGTGCACCGTGCCTGTGGGAGGGTGTGTGCATGAGTGGGAAGGTGTAATTCTGTGTGGCTATGCATGATTGTGTGTGTCTGCGCATCTGTGTATATGTGCATGCATGTGCATGCTGCACGTCTTTGCTGCAGGAACCTGTAGGGTCAACCTTGGGTCCTAAATCTGGGATGACTGTGTGCCTTTCCCCCCAGGCCCCTGCATCCTCAGTTCCTCATCTGTGCTGTGGGCAGAAGCCCAGCTGCCTGCACACTCTGACATCCGTAGAAGGGAAGGGATGAGGGCGGGGCTGGCTGCCTGCAAAGCCATGCCCAGCAGACCCTGAGGCTGTAGGGTCACGCTCTGGATGGATGTCACCCAGCAAAGGTTTTGCCTCCTCCAGGCTTCTTCTAGGTCAGGCTCCAGGGGCTACGATCACCCCTCAGCTTCCCTCCTTAGTCATTCCACAACAACCCCTCCTGAGAGTACACTACCCCACATGCTCGAAGCTGCACCCTCCAGCTCCTTATCCTTGCTCACCTGCTCTGACCCAGCCAGGGTTCCGGCTTCCCTCTTCGGGCCACTTCTCCTTTGCTAGCATTTTCTCTTTTTTCCTTCTGTCATGCTCTGCTATGTCCTCATGCAAAATTAAGCCCAAAACGATTTCAGTTACTCCCAACCCTGAGACAAGTTTTAAAATAGTGACAGGATTAACATCGCACCTCCCATGTGAGGGCTGTAAGGGACTGGCAGCTCCAAATGCATTTTCCACTTGCAAACTTGCTAACACAAATCCCACAAGGAAAAGGAAACTGCTGACCTTTCAGTGTGCAGGTATTTCCTCTGATGGATTTGCTTCCCTTCAAAAGAGAGCAAATGAAGCTCTGCACAGAGGCCTGTGCATTTCTGCCCCTCCTGTCGAAATTGAACTGGCAAGTCTTCTCCGTTGCCTTTATCGATCAAGGCCAAAATCACAAGTATAAATTACCATGGTGGGAAGTGAGCTGCTCTGATAAAAGACAGGCGGAGGAGGCTGCCTCATTAATAATGCATCTGATTGGAAAGAAGGGGCTGATCAGAGGGAGGCTGGGCTCTTTGAAGGTTCTAGTTTTCCCATGGAAAGCCTCACCAGCTCTCTGCCTGCCAAGTTCCTGCTCTTGCCCAGACGGGAAGTGCAAGCAGCCTTCATATCAGACGTGTTGCTCACTGCACCAAATTGTTTCCATGGACGCTGACATTTGTCTCTGCAGCGATGATGGCTGCCCTCACCCAGGCTCCTGTCTCTGTGGATGCCTCTGTCTGGCACAGACTTTTGGTGTTAGATCCCCAGGTGTAGGTCTGAAGCAAGAAGGAAAAGGACACAGAATCCCATCCCTTCTGAACCTGCGTGGTGGAGCTGCCCTGAGATCCTGTGGCATTTCAGTGAGAGCTGACAGGGAGGGTTTGCACACTGCCGTGGTACATGAGAAGCGGGGAGTCCATGAGGCCCTGGGGCTGACTCAGGGCATGTGCAGTTTTGGGAGCAGCCAGGGAGCCTCTTGGGCAGACGGTTGGAGAACAGAGCTGAGGACATGCAGACTGTCTTCTGTGATAAAGGATGGGTGAGGCACAGAGGAGCTGTGACAGGATGCAGCAGTGAGGGGCTGTGGCCCAGAGACGCACAGCAGTGTCTCACTCTGGCTTTTCTGCAGGCCTCAGAAAACATGGCCTCACTTTGCATGAGGATGTGCCGGGCCCTCCTCCAGCAGGGAGCTCTGCCTCCCTCCCCACTCAGGGGCCACTCTACTCTAATACAGGCTCTGATACTGGACTGCAGCTCCCCTGCCCAATGTCGTCTTCTTCCATGACATCCAGTCCCAGGATGACTGACACCCAAAGGGATCCATGGCCGCTCCTCATAGACCATGTGTGTTCACTGTGGCAACAACACGCTGCTCCTCCCTCAAGGTGTCCTGAGGAATTGTGCGGTTTCACCGTTTCTGGGATGTAAAGAAAAAGGAATATTTTTCAGATAGAGAGAATACCAGTTCGGGTTCAGGTGGTTGATGGCTCAAATTGAATGAAATTGAGTGAGGTGGGGTTGGTTCCAACCAGCACCCCATCCTAAGAACCAGACTGGAAGAAATACCCTTTCCTGTGGCACCACAGCACCCTCACTGAGGTGTCTTTGCTGCCTGGAAAGCACAGTGGTCTCCCCAGTGCTGGGGTCATCTGGAGAGCCAAGAGCCTTCCAGGGGAGGCTTGACGTCGGGGAACCAGCCCCCCAGGGTTTCCAGGCCAAACTGCCTCTTCTCTGGTGGTTCAGGGAGAGCCCCCTTCTGCCTCAGATGCTCCCAGGGTATGTACTTTCTTTGCTTATGATTCTTTTCTGACTTCACCTTTAGGTTGCCCCTCTCTATGTCTGGATGGTAACCCCGGTGAGGGCAGGGACTTAGCCTCTCATGTCTGCAAAGCAACCACAGCCCCTGCCTTGTGCCCGATGGCTGTTGCTCTCAGCAGTGGAGCTCTGAGGGCACTGCCTGTCAGCTCCCACATGTACAGCAACCTGAGTCAGACCCAGGGCTTGGCCCAAGATGAGCCCTGGGGGGTGAGGGCACCCAGCAGCAGCCCCTGGGGGCTAGGCTCGCCCCCTACTCAGGAGCCCTGTCGGAGACACACACCTGGACAAACCTGGACAGTCACATCTACTCGCAGGACTCCGGGCTCTTTGTCTGCCCAAGGGGCTGACAGTACTCACTCCTTGAGGCTGGAAGTGAGGAGGGGCGAATTATATTAAATTGACTGATGGAAGGTGCATGAGCTTGTAGTGAATGCTCAAGAAATGGCTCCGAATAAATGTCATCAATTTCAGTTCATTGGCAAAGTCAGAGGTTGTGATCCGGGCACGTGCCTCACACTCCCCACGAAGCTCCCGCCTCTGGGCCTTTGCATGTGGCATCCGTGGTTGGACGTGCTTTCCCCAGATCTGTACCCACCTGGCTGCCCCCTTCCCATCCTTTGTAGCGGTTGACCCCCAGGACCCACCAGAGAGTGAAAGCCCCTCCTGCACCCCCACCAGGCCCCTCGCTCCTTGCTGGCTCTGTAGTCTTCAGCACGTTTGTAGTGATCTTAGTTACAAGGTAATTTGCTGTCTGCTCCCCATTAGAACCTAAGCTGCAGGAAGGTCATCGCTGGTTATGTGGTGTGAGGAATCACACCTGCACACAGGGGCTGCTCGGTAAACATGCAGATGAATTGAATGAATGAACAAACTGTTTATTTTATTTTATTTTTTGAGATGGAGTCTTGCTCTGCCACCAGGCTGGAGTGCAGTGGTGCAATCTCTGCTCACTGCGACCTCCACTTCCAGGTTCAGGCAATTCTCCTGCCTCAGCCACCTGAGTAGCTCAGACTACAGGAGAGCACCACCACGCCCAGCTAATTTTTTTGTATTTTTAGTAGAGATGGGATTTCACCACGTTGGCCAGGCTGGTCTCAATCTCTTGATCTCGTGATCCACCTACCTCATCCTCTCAAAGCGCTGGGATTACAGGTGTGAGCCACCTCGCTGGGCCACAAACTGTTATTTTAAAAATCATGGCCAGTTCTTGTTAGGGAAGAGCCACACCCAGCCCTGCCTGCCCCTGACAACTCAGCATCAGCTCATCTATACAAGGAGTTGAGGGTTTCTGCCCTGCATGCCTTGCAGAGTCGTGGTGGGAGCCCATGATGCTCCACAGAACGGCCCACCTGTGCATACATTTCCAGGATCGTTTCTCTTTCACAACCATTGTCTCAGATTCAGAGACACAGCACACTTGCAGTCAGGACCCACCGTCACTGCTCCCCAGAAAGCCTGCTTCTTCTCTGATGACGAAAACCATGCCACCATTTCCTTGCTTCCTAAGAATTCAAGGTTTATTAGCATTTCATTAGCTCTTAATTGGACTCCAATTTTAACCACACTGATGAATGCACTCTTTGCAACAGCTATATTTTTATGGGTATTTGTTTCCACAAATTATAGTGTTCAGCCTAAAAATTCATTTCAGTGAGACAGAGCCTGTTACAGAGGGTTGTAAACTTCTGCACAGTTGCATTCAGAACTGCAGTGCTTAAAAATAGGCTTACCCACATATGTCCTTTCCTGGATAAAAATAGCTCCTCAACATCATGTAGTCAAAGCCTGTAAATGTACAGGAAATGTTACCTGAGAGTAGAGGGCAGAGGAGAATCTGCATGTGTTCAGAGCCCTGGAGGTGTCGTCCTGCCACCTTCCTGAGCAGGTGCTGGGGTGCCTCACACCGCAAGTGTGTGCATTTTGTCCAGAAGAAGACTCAGTTCACATCTGGAGGATTGTTGTCAGGAGCCGGCTCTGTAACGCAGAACCCACGTACAGTGGCTGTCACAGAGGCAAAGATATAATTTGATCAAGCAAATCTAATATTATAATTCCTACTACCAGAACAATCCCTAATGGAGCGATTAATACGTACATAACTGATGTGAATGGAGACGCACTCTGGATTGTCAAAAGTCCTGGAAGGGGCGTCGCCGCCTGTGATGCTTAGTGGCTGTCACATCTTCCCTTAGGACGTGGCAATCACACAGGTGCCCACACCTGCCTTGGACCTGCCACAGAACTGGGTGAGGACAGCTTTGGCTGCCGGGGGTCTGATGGAATCCCCGGGAGATGGAGACCCGATCATACACGGGTTTATAATGGGCACAGTGACTCCATGCCATCATCTGCCACTGGGTTGTGCATCCATTTGTTTCACCTACTGATCACCACCTCCAGAGGAAAATCGATAACTAAGTCCTGCCTCCTTCAAGCTGGGCTGTGGGTGCCAAGCTGGAGAGCATTTTGCCCTTTCCCACTGCTGCTGAAACAGATACCACAAGCCTAGTGGTTTAAAATAGCACAGATTTCTTCTCTTGCAGTGCTGGAGATCAGAAGCCCAAAATGAGTTTCACTGGGCCAAATCCAGGGAGTCAGCCGGGCTGGCGCCTCAGGAGGCTGCAGGAGAACACCTGCTCCTCGCCTCCTCCAGCCTCTACAGCTGCTCGGCACCTAGGCCAGCTGTGCGGCCTCTGCTCTGGCTGAGCTGCTGTTGCCCCATTGCCCTCCCTGTGATCTTGCGGCCTCCCTCTCACATGGACCCACCCAGATGATCAGGAACAATCTCCCTACCTCTCAACACTTATCCTAACTACATCCACAGAGTGCCTCTTGCGTGTAAGGTAACATACTCACAGGTTCTTGGGATTAGGATGTGCACACCTTTGGGGGCCTGATGTAGCTGACCATGCCCATGTCTGGTGGGAACCCATCTTCAGGGTTTCTTCTCCTTGGACACAGGCTACAGCCCAAGCCAAATGTCCCACAGCCTGGAGCAGGGCCCCTCTTCCCACTTTCCCCAAAGAGACTACGTGGGAGCAAAGGCCCTGTGTGGTCAGGAGCTGGGACGACAGGGCAACAGCCATCCCAGCTGGTGAAGATTCTCAGGGCGGAGGTGGGGGAGGTCGGGCCTCAGCCGGGCTGGGAGCAGACTTGCTGGTCCTCCTGTCACAGAAGGGAGGGGCAGCGGGCTGGGGAGGAGAGGGCCTTGAGATCAAGCCATGGCCTGCTGAAGCCTGGCAGAGGAGCTGTGCCTCTGGGCAGCTGGTGTGAGCTGTCGTCTCATGCAGCTGGTCTAGGATGGGCCAGAGGCTCGGCCTCGACTGCTCCCACACCTGTTCGCTCCTCCTCTCCCGGTGAGCCCAGCTGGACCAGCAGCTGCCTTGAGGACTGGCATTAGACACTGCCTTTGAGGTCTCCCTGATGGACTTTTCAGGCTTCTCCCAGCGGGGCCCGATGACTGCACTGCTTCCTGGGAGACTGCTGCCGGGAAGGGCAGTGGTACAATCCCCGCCTGCCCAGAGTCAATGAGGGGCTTTCCCACTGAGCTGAGACAGGTCTTCTCTCTGCATTATGAGGCTGCAGTCCCAGCTTCCTACAGCTACGAAACTCCCAGCTTAATCCGCCCAGACTCAATTCTGTTTCCTGAGGCCTTTGGTCACAATGGCACCCTCACCTGGGATGGAATCTTCTGCCGTTTACAGCCATGAGCCCAGGGTGAGCAGAGGCAAAGCATCAAGACACAGGCTCATCAGAGAAGGGCTGGGTAGGACAGACACAGGTGGACAGCATGGTGGAGAGGCCGTGAGAGAGGGTCAAAACAGAGCGGGTGCATTTATCATCCCTTCCTCAGCACCTGACGCCAGGCAGGCCCTGTGCCTCCTGAATCCAGCTCTTCCAGATGCTTGATAATTTATGAGACTGACCCAAAGGCTTCACAGGTCACACTTCAGCCAAGCCAAGCCTGTGAAAATACCTTATTCAGAAAGTCCAGACAGTAGCAATCATGGATGGCTTGAAATGCTGGAAGACCTGCAGGGCTCCGGGCGCTTTTCTTTGCCTCTCAGACATGCCCCCTCCTCCCTCATCTCTCCCCAAGGAGAGTCAATGATGGTTCACCTGGTGCCAGGCTGTTCTCTGTCTAGCAGGAGTCATTAGGGAGGAGCAGGTGGGCTGGGCCCCACAGATTGGAGGGTCAGGTCCTCAGCCTGGGCTGGCCCCAGCTCTGGCCAATGGCCAGTCACTGAGGCTGTGGCCCTCCCCTGTCTCCAGGAAGTCCTGACATGGAAGGCTCAGGACAGACAATTCCCACGGCCCTGCTCACCACCCTTCCCATGAGGCTCAGGGAGCCTAGATGCCGTGTGTCTTTAAAACGGTCTGCCCATCTCAGTCTCAAACTTTGGAAAGAGCTGACGTAGCCTTCCATGACCAGGATGTGGAGACTTTGAAGTCTCCCCCTGCTAAACAGGACAGAGCCTCAAAAGAGCTCTTTTCCAAGCTGATTTAACCAGTCACTGGGTGGCACAGGCCATCAGCACTGAAGGCCGGCAGCAGAGAGATAAAGGGATGCAGCATCATTTATGCAAACACAGAATAAGATATTACTGCTTGCAGATGGCTCCTGGCATTTACCTTGTTGGATCTCATGTTAGCAATGACCGCCAACACTTCCGAACAGCAACACTTAACGAGAGTCTTTTCATTCTCCATGAAAAGAGTTGTCACAGAAAAATTTAATAGGAAAGCGGTTTTAAGCTGCCCATATCAAGTAGGAGTCTCTGGGGCTTGGCTGAGCTTATTCCTCCTTTTAACTCTTCCATGCCATTAGAGAGCCAGAGTTTGAAAGCACTGGGATGGAAGAGAAGGAAGAAAAGAAAGATGAGGAGGAGAATTAGGAGGAGGACAAGGAGGAGGCGACGGAGGAGAATGAGGAGGAGGAGGAGGAGGAAGACAAAGACAAGGAGGAGGATGAGGACAAGGAGGAGAATTAATTAGGAGGAGGACAAGGAGGAGGTGGCGGAGGAGAATTAGAGGGAGAATTAGGAAGAGGACCAGGAGGACAAGGACGAAAATGAGGAGGGAGACGAGGAGGAGAAGAGGACTAGGAGGAGGAGGAGAATGACGAGGAGGCGGACAAGGAGGAGAATGGATGAGGAGGAGGAGGAGGGCGGTGGGCGAAGGAGAAGGGGGACAGGCAGAGAAGGAGAGGAGATGGAGGACATGAGGAAGAGACAGCCATGGTGGCTTGGATGAGGTGTTGGATCCAAGTCGTCCTTGGCTGTTGCCTCTCTAGACCTCAGCCTCCTGTCCTGTGAAACAGGCAGGCACCGAGGACCCTGTAGCATCCTCAGTCTGTGAGTGCCCACCCCCACAATGAGCGTCACTAGGATTTAGAAATACGTTGGATTTAAGACATTTCCAAGCCATTGTCCTAAGTGTTGGCCACGTTTGAGGCCGTCTTCAAAGACGATGAGGATCCCAGATGCACGGTACAAGCCCCACCGTTGTGTTGTCAGCCTTTCCATCTCCACCCTAGTGGGAGTGCAGGGCGTCCCACTGACATGCTCAGTTGTGCTTCCTGATCACTACCAGGCTGAACACCTTTTCTCAAACTCATCAGCTATTTGTGTATCTTCCAAAGTGTTTGCTCGAGTCTTTTGCCCATTTTTCAGAATTAGGTAGTACTCTGTTCATTGCTGGGTTTCCAGAGTTATTAAGAATTAAGAATAAGCGTATTCTTAATGCAAGTCTTTCATCAGGTCTACCTGTTATGTGCCTTTTCACTCAATGGCTTTTCATTTCCTTGAAGTCCAATTTACCAATATCCCTCTTCCCCTGTGACTGGTTTTTTCTTTTTTTTTTTGAGACCAAGTCTCATTCTGTCACCAAGGCTGGAGTGCAGTGGTGCGATCTCGGCTCACTGCAACTTCTGCCTCCTGGGTTCAAGTGATTCTCCTGCCTCAGCCTCCCAAGTAGCTGGGACTACAGGCGCTCGCTGCTATGCTCAGCTAATTTTTTGTATTTTAGTAGAGACAGGGTTTCACCATGTTGCCCAGGCTGGTCTCGAACTCCTGAGTTCAGGCAATCTGCCCACCTTGGCTTCCCAAAGTGCTGGGATTCCAGGCGTGAGCCGCCGCGCCTGGCCAACTGGTTTTTTTGAATGAAGTTTTTAAATTTTAGAGCCGTTTCAAATTTACAGAATTGTTATAGAGTTCCCATATACTTCACATGGTTTCCTTATTATTAATACCTTACATTAGCATGGTCTATTTGTCAGGATTAATGAACACATATTGCTACATAATCATTACCTAAAGCCCATGGTTTCTTTGATTTCCTCCATGTTCCTCAGATGGCCCTTTTCTGTGCCAGGATCCCATCCAGGATCCCACGTGACATTTGGTCGTCACATCTCCCTAGGCTCCTCCTGGCTGTGACGGTTTCTCAGACCTTGCCTGTTTTCTATGATCTAGAAAGTTCTGAGAAGCTGGGCTCAGGCATTTGGGGGAGTGTCTGTCTGTTGGGATTCCTATGAAGTCTTTTTCACATGACCAGATTCTGGTGTGGGCCTCATGGACAAGAGCAGAGGTGAGGCACTTCTCATCCCACCACGTCAGGGGTGCCGGCTTCAGCCCGGCTCACTGCTGATGCGGAGCTCAGCTACCTGGCAGAGTGGGCTTACCAGGTTTCTCCAGCGTGAAGTCACCATCGTTCACCTCATACGTTCTACTCTGATTTATCAATCTTCTAGTTTATAGCTTGTGTCTTCTCTATGAAACCTTCACCTAATCTCTCAGGTTCAAAGGTATGAGAAGGAGGGGTCAAGATTTTTTTAATTTTCTTTTCATGTAGATATCCAGTTTTGTTTTATTTATCCATATGTTTCATATTTTAGAGACAGGATCTCACTCTGTTGCCCAGGCTGCAGCACAGTGGTACAATCACTGCTTACAGCAGCCTCAAACTGTTGGGCTGAAGGGATCCTCCTGACTCAGTGTGCACCTCCATGCCTGGCCTATTTTTTTATTTTTTGTAGAGACTCAAGAGTCTTATGATGTTGCCCAAGCTGGTCTCAAACTTCTGGGCTAAGCAATCTTCCCACCTTGGCTTTCCAAAGTGCTGGGACTACAGGCGTGAGCCCCACCATGCCTGGCCTGATATCCACTTATTTTAGTACCATTTGTCCTCCTGTGGTTTTGGGCCGCTTGTCAAAAATCATGGGACGGTGCCTATTTCTGGACTCTCCGCTCTATTCCAGTGACCTATTTATCTACGGCCTTACTGCTGCAAGATTCGCCATGAACACCGCAGCTCTATCATCGGTCTTCACAACTCTTCTGACAGTGCCATTTCTTTCTAGATTGCTGTGGCTACTCTTAGACCTTCACTTTCTCTATGAACTTCTAAATCATCTTGTTAATTTATAGAAAAAGTCCACGGGGACTCCAGTTGAGATTTCATTGAATGATTAGATGAATTAGACGTGGTATACTTAGAAATAAATCTCTCAGATAATTTTTGTTGTAGAGGTTTTACACATATATTGTTAAATTTATTCCTAAGTATTTAATTTTACTATTACAGGTAGCATTTTAAATTTTATTTTAAATTAGTCATCAGTAGTATAAATACAACTGATCTTTATATATTGACTTGGTGTCCTGTGATGTTGCAGAATTCACTCACTAGTTCAAGTTGATTTTTTGTGGATTCCTTAGGATTTGCCATCTCATTTCACCTGTAAATGAGGATAGTTTTCCTTATTTATTTCCAATATTTATATTTTTATTTCTTTTCCTCATCTCTTTGCAAGGGCTGGAACCTCCCAGCCCAATGTCGACTAGAAGAGATGAAAGCAAAAACAGAAACTCTTCCCTTTTTCCCCGTTTTAGGGGGGAAATGATGTATGTCATTCAGTATGTATGTCATTCAGTAATGTATGTATGACATTCAGTATGTCATCATTTGTTATGATGTTGGTTGTAGAAAAAAAAGTCTGTTTTAACAGTGCTAGCCACTTGGGAGAGTAAGCACCTGTCTTCATCTGAAGGCAGGGACTTCTGAAGGCCTCTGTGCTGAGTTCCGAATGACTTCTGGGTCACAGTTAGCTCATGGATACTTTCAGCTAGAGTTGCAGAGGCGTTCCTGGGTCCCATGACCCCCAATGGGCCCCAGGCAGACAGAGGAGAAAGCAGTATTCTCAGGCCCGGTCCAGCCGCCGAGTGTTCCGCCTCTCTCACTCTGCCAGGGACAGCAAGAGCTACGGTCCTGACCTCTCCCTGCTCCTTCTCCGCTTTACGGCGATTAAGACTAGGTGATCCCCTGCTCCAGGATCTCAGTCATAAAGGAGAGAGAAGCATTTGCATGAGGCAAAGGTGGACCAGAAGTCCAGGCCAGCGTTCGTCCCCACTTGGCCTTGCTGCTCCGTCTCCTCTAGTCTAGGACCTGCATGTGTGTCAGGGAACCATATGGCTGGGCTCGTGGGGGCAGAGAACCACCAGTTAGGTGGGAGAGCAGGGTCATGCTTCATTTAGAGGAGCACACAGTGCACAGGGGGCCCAGCCGGCAAGACGTGCATCCTGAGTGAGCCGGGAGAGGCCACCTGCATTCAATGTGCCTCCTGTCTCCCCACGTAGGAGAGAACCACTCCATGTCATTGGATAAACCTGTTAGAGCTCTGTCTGATAAAACCCACAGTGAACAGAGAAGAAGAGAATCATCATGTTTCCAGGTGTGGCTGGCCTGGGTGCAGCCTTCTGACAGATCCCTGGAGACTCAAAGCCATTTCATCTCAGGCCAGGTATGGGATCGTCTGATATTTGTTGATTCTCTACTATAGGAGAGACTTACGGCTCAGAAAATAAAAAAGTGGGGGGCTTTAAACTACTGTCTCCTCTCTTCCTTTGGTATAATGCATGAGAGCAAAATGTACAAAAGGGCTGTATTATATTCAAGATATAGACCAAGGAATGAAACCCAGAGAGCAAGAGGCACTGCAGACAGCAGCAGGGCCGAGGCTGGGTCCAGTCCTCTGACTGTGGACTCTGTGTAAAGGAGGCCTTGGGCTGCTTGAGCCACACAAGCTGATGTCTGGAGTAACTAAACCTACCCTAATTAATAGACCATTTGACCTAAGTCTGAGCTAGGAAACAAACACAAAAAAGGGGTCGCTATAAACACACCGGCACAGGCATGGAGCCGTTTCAGCATGTCGCGGAGAGAGCTGATTCCAGGGTGCTGATCCCTTGAGGCCACGTGAGGGCTTCATCCGCGGCTTGGCCACCCACGCCTCCTCTGGGCCTGCACCTTCTCATCTGGATAAGAATTCCCACCTAACAGTATAGTTGTAGGCAACATTGTTTATTGCCTGCAAAGCTCCCTCTGTGGTTTTGATGAGGGACCAGCAAAAGCAAATTCCTTCTGCTCTCTGTTGACTTCAGACACAGCATCTTTGTAGATCTGACCGAGTTGCCACCGTCTGACAACTCTGAAGGATTTGATTTACTCCGGACACCAGCCTTCTCCAAGCTGGTGGTTAACAAGGTCCTAGAAAGGTTGTTAGCTGATGACTCTGGGCCACATAATTTCTCAGAGATTCTGCACCCCTTTGGAGCACTGGCCAGGCACTGCCTGGAGGAACTTTCTGATGGTGGAAATGTCAACAGATGGTTAGATGTTCTGGGGCATCCTGTCCACCAGGCGAACCCAAAGCAAACCTTCTTCTGGAGTGAGTGCATGGGTCCAGGAAGGCCAGGTGTGTCATTGTGTGGGGCGATGAGTCCATGAGGAAATTAGGTGCCCGTCCCCCCGGCTCCTCACAGGGATAGACCAGGACCCACTTCTGACCGGTTAATTAATTGACTGGCGACATGTGACTCATCTGAGGACCGAGTCCTCACAGGGCACTGGGTGGAATCCTGACCCACCCAGTAAACAGTGGCATGACCTCTAATGCCAAAGAGGAACGCGTGCTCCATGCCCACCTGGGCGCTTGGCCTTTACTGCAGCTGAGGCACTGTCTCTGTCTGGTTTTGGGTGCTCAGCGACCAAGACACGCTTCGGCACGTTGGGTGCAGCTCATGCTCCCCACTGAGTCCATGGCAGAGGGCAGTAGGGGCTTAAGGCACCAGAGGGCCCAGGGAGAGGAAGGGGTCCACCCTGGCCAGGTGAGAGCCTGTGACCATCCCAAGAGTAGGAGTGCCCAGTCGTCTTCAGTGATGGGACCTTCCAGCAGGCCAAAGGTGACACTATCAGAACCTCATCATAGACCGTTTAAGGCTTACGTGAGGTTACAGGTGAAATGCTGAGAACAGTGGCACCTTGAAAGCGTTTGATAGAGGTAATGTGTTCTCTGTGTGGATGCCTGTGGGGAGAAGTGAAAGAAGGACGTACGAGAGCCAGCCTATGACACCTAAGGACAGAAACCCCTCCCTCAGCCCAGCCGGCTGCTGACTCCATGCGATGAGGGACACAGACCCTCACAATCTCACAGTGTCCTGGCCTGCTCCTGTGAGGTGGAAATCATTATGCTCACTTCACAGATGCAGAAACTCAGAGGGCTTAAGGGTGGTTGGAGGACGCTACAGGCCTGGACTTGAATCTGTGCCTTTGCTTCCTAAGGTGATGCTCCTTCAACAAAACCAGAGCATCCCAGCTGTAGATCCCCCACTCAATCCCCAAGGCCCCCATCCACCACCTTCCGTGGCTGCCTCTGCACCTCCAGCGAGAATCCGAGCATACCTTCCATGGACCGCCTTTCTGATGCAGCCCCCGACCTGCACCACCTCCCGTCACTGGAGAGGACTCCTTTTCTCCTGGATATCCTGTAGGAAGTTTCAAAATACTCTCCAGGTTTTCTGTGGGTGGATTATCCTCTTGGGATCTTTCTAAGCGAGTCCTGTGTTTCACCACAGCTCCCCCCACACAGCTGAGCAGCTGCACGGTGCGGGGCTTGCTTCTCCTGCCCCATTCGTGTGATGTCCATTGTAGACACGCTGAGGTCCTGACCTCAGAGCTCCACACTGACATGTGCTCAAGCCGGTCTACAACCTCTCCCAGGACCAGGCCCACTTCCCTCTTCCAGGACAGGCTCTGGAGCTCCAGCTATTAATGGAAACCTTCCGGCCAGCATCCTCTGCAACTCCCAGCCTCACACGCTGCTGTGTCTTCACAGCCACAGCCAAGCCACCACACAGCTCCCCTCAAGGACTGTGACCATTTCCAGCCATTGTCTCTTTGGGCCTTACAGGATATATCCCCATTTCCCCATTTAATTGGGAGATTTTGCCGAGAGAGTTTTCTCTCCTGGCTCCAGTGCCAGCAGGACCATTAATAGCTGTGTCGTTTTCACTTTCCAAGCCTCAGCTTCTGTGCATAAAAGAATAAGGTTAATCATGATTTCCTCCTCCTTAGTTGCTATCAGATGAAATGAGGTTATGCACACACAAAGCAAGGACCTGCATCTGGCAGGAGGAATATCTCATTCATTGTCATGATTGCTTCCAATTATATGAGATGGGGGCTCCCAGGCCTCCCCAACAAAATACACTTCTCCAGCTTTCAGAGGCTGACATTCCTAACTTCTTGCCATAAATCCCTATCACAGTACAAATTTAAACACATCTTGGTATAACTCAAATCCACAGCCCCTGCTTATGCCACGTTTCAACCTTTTATTGTCATTGACTTCCTGAACAGTGGCTTTAACAGAAACACAGGTTTGTAAGCTTGGAAGCTACTCAAACGTCTCAGTCATTCAGAAATAAAACACTTGTCGAGCAGCTCGTCTGCGCCAGTTGTATTAAAGTTCTCCATAGAAATAGAACCATTGGATATGTAGAAAGGGAGGAATGAGTGGGGATTTTTCATGTGAGTCGGCTCATAGGATTACAGAGGATGAGAGGTCCTGGTGCCATCTATCCGGTTTCCCTTAGCCTAGTCAAGTTGACACCTAAAATTAACCATCCCGCCAGGCAATACACTACCTAGGAATACAGAGCCAAGGAGGGCAGGACTTTCCCAGGCCTCAGGGTCTCTCATGAGCTGAGCAGACAGGTATGAAGCAGCCTCTCACAACTAATTACATCCTGAGGTTGGTGGCACGGGCTGCAAAGGAGAAAGGTTTCTGCCAAATGCGAAGTTGCACTAAGTCCTAAGATAAACCCAAATCTGAACTGCATAACTGTGGGCTGTGATGTTCACCCCCACCCAAGTGGTTATGTTGCCACATCGGCTCCAAACACAAGTGAAATCGGGCTGGGTATCAGGATATGAAGTCATTCTGGGAATGTAATTTTAAGCTTCTTTAGGGGACTGTGAAAATCTGCATTGGAAAACAGATACTGAGAGAGGACAGATTCTGTAAACCAGCAAACAGTCCAGAACGCTGGACCTCTTTCCTGATCTCTGTCCAGCAGTGGACAGGCAGGCAGAGCAGGAGTGCATCAGAAGGTGTCTTCTAGGGGAAAGAAGGGATAAAAGAAGACCCAGAGGAGGTGCAGTGACATCAGCAGGTTGAATAATTTCCCTACAGTTGAGGGCTCCCTGTATCACTACTTCCCTAGCAGAGACAAGGTGGTGGCTGGTGTGAAGGGAAATTCCTTGGAATAACCCAGAACCCATGTATCTCCCTGAGAAGCGCCATGAAACCTCTCAGATCCTAATCCCTGCACTGCCCTGGAGTATCAACGCCCAGCACTGCTGCTGAATATTGTGAATGTGTATTGAATGCGGTTTTTCTTGACTCACCATAGAGTCAATAATTTCCAGTTTAAATGAGTTTGTTAAATATCCTTCTAGATTATGTCATTATCCAAGAAAGTCTTAGCTGGCTAAACTGGAGCAACCAATTCTTTTAGGAATTTGGAGAGCAAGCTTATTGTCAGAACCTTGCAGCTGTGACAGAAATGTCCACGTAGAGAAGAGAGGTCTTTGAGAGGTAGTGAGCCTGATAGGTAGTGAGCCTGATAGCTGAACACCAGGAGGGCTGCAAATCCTGACAGCTCAGCCTTGGGATCCAACCCAGCCTCTGTTTCCTCACATTGAGCCCCTGCCAGAGTGCAATGCCCTCCAGCATTCCTCACATGGATCTGAGCTATGGGGAGGATCCAGGACAGACCCAGAGCAGCAAAGCATCTTAGATGCCATGGGTTTCCCAGTAAGCAGCACTCAGGGGCAGCACCAGGGAGAGCAGCTTCTCAAGCTCCCAAGAAAGCACATGGGTCAGTGGACAGTAACCTCCTCTGACTCCTCCCTGGTAATCTGTGGAAGGAGGAGGCTGTGTCGGCACTTGGCCGTGTTGATATATGACCCCTTGTCTGTCTTTTTCATCACCCCCTTTCTCCAGATCAGGATTGTAAGGTCGGTTAAGCTAACTTCTATAGATTGCCACAAGCTCAAAACAGTAACTGAGGGAAAGAACAGCGTTGCTGATGTTATTCAGTCGTAACACCAGAATGATGAGTGTGTGCCAGGAAAAGTCCTACACAATGGAGACTCAAATTTTAGAGGGAGGAGACAGGCAGTAAACAACTAAATAATTAAAGCATGCTGTGTGCAAGGCAACGAGAAGGGCTTTGAAGGAAAGTAAAGCAGAAAAGGGGTAGGGAATGTGAACACAGGAAGCAAGTTCAAAAGTATGGCCAGGGAAGACCTTCCCGAGAGGTCGTCACTTGCACAGACACTGATACAGGCGAGGGCCAGGTGTACGGGCCTTGGAGAGGAGCCAACCAGAGAAGCCTGAAGTGGGAGTACACACGGATCATTCCACAAGCAGGGCAGCCAGTGGAGCCAGCTGGACCATATGCTGTGGAAGAGAGAGTTGAGAGGGAACGGGCAGGGCTGAGGGGGCCTTGCCGGCCACTGGGAGGCAGGGAGAAGTTCTTGAATGCTTGGAACAGAAAGCTGGCATTCTCCGACCTGTTTTAACAGAAACATTTTGGCCAATGGATTGGCCACAGATTCATGATCTTGGTCTGGCGAACAGACGTCTGACTCATTTCACCACAATAGAGAGCCACAGCACCTCAATTCTCAAGACATAAACCAGTTCACAGACCCAGAGCCCCTGGAGGGAGGGCCTACCACACTGCCACCTGGTGAAACCACAGAGGCGTCATCTTCCTCCCAGCCTCCACCATGGAAGGGAACTGTTCAGACTCTCCAAGTGTTACTGGACGCTGGCTTTGAACTGACACCAACTCCTGGAAATCCCAAATGTCACTGTAGTCCGCAGTCAGGGTGGGGACTTTGGGGTCAGTGAGTTTCGGCTCAGGTTTGTTGCACAGTGGACCCACTCTGTCCACCCTGTGGTTATTTCCCCACTTCCCAAATTCATTACTTGAATTGACATATTCGGCCCAAGGGGCAGAATCCTCACATTGGCTCTCTGGGCCACAGAGTGAGGGCTGTTATTTTCAGAAAGGCCAATCAGAAGGCACTGGAACTGCCTCTCCCTGTGAAAATAGAAAACTCAATGCAGTATGAAAATAGCAAACTAAATGCAATATGAAAATAGCAAACTAAATGCAATATCACATCCTGGGAGGGCTGCAGAGATTAATGCCACCATCACAGACTTGAGGAGGCAAGGGTGGGATTCCCACCACATCCCCATGCAGCTCACCTGCTTGCCTGCACAGAAGGGAGACAGCTCTTGGAGAAGGACTGAGGATTATCATAAACTTAACTGGGGGTCACTCCAGTTGCAGCTGCTGGTCCAGATGCATTTTTGTTGCTGTTGCCAATCAACCAGTCCTCTGGCTCCTAGTCTGCAATGGGTACTGGTCGCCCCAGGGATGAATGAGCCTTGGATGTTGTTTCTAATGCAGAAATTCTCAAGGAAGGTTTGTGGCTGGCCCAGTGTGGGGCAGAGCCTCCCACAAACCAATTATCCTTGGAGATATTTGCCCTGTTGAAGCCAAAGTGGGGTTTAGAGGATGTTTCCTGAAAAAGAAAGGTATCATTGGCTCCAGAAAGGGTAGGACAAGGTCGGTACTGAGCAGGCTGAATAATAGATGCCTTTTGCTGAAAACATAAGTGCATGAAGTGATCAATGCTGTCCAAAACAAACAAAAGAAAAACAAAAAATCAAAACAAAAGTTCTCATATGACTTTAGTGCCCACTTAGCCACTTTGCCCTCAGTGACCTACCTAAAATAACTTTACAGACACCTCAACTGAAAACCAGATGGTAATTAGATCAGATAAACCTTTGTAAAAGTGGCTATCTCAGCAGAGCTAGAATTCGGTAGGTGCTCCATGGTTGCTCATCCTTGCTCTTCCGCTGGGAGGGCACAGCATCTCTGGAGCACGTCTCTCCCTCCGTCTCCATGTACCTCTGCTGCCTTCTCCTAATGCTGAGTAATTCTGCCAGGCCTGTCCATCCCAGTCCCAGCTGCTGAGTGACAAGTGGGTGCAGATTTCAAGAACAATGATGCAGTAAGAGGCTTATGCTGTGGCAGCCCCACGCCACCCCCATGGACTTTCACCCACTGAGGAGGAAGAGCCGAGAGCCAGCGCCTGTGCTGCCTTCATCACACACACGATGGGTGCCCAGCACCAAGTCTCCAGGCGCCCCCACTGAGGAATCCAACGGTCACCTGATGGACTCGTAGTGAGGGAGGACCCTGCAAAGGGAGCGCTGTGTGTGCCCGGCTCTGAGAGGTAGTCCTGATGTTGCACCTCCCTTCCTCCCACCCACAGGCACAATTGGAACAGGAAGGTGGTGGGTCGTCAGGTGTGGGGAGCTCTAAAATGGATGGGAAAGGAAGAGCTGCACACAGTCACGACAACCCTAGAGGCCCCTTCGTGAGTGGGTACTCCTCCCTCCCTACTGTATGTGTCCACAAACTTGTGGGGTGCCAGCTCTCGGCACAAGTGTGCCTGGCATTTTTCCTCCCCACGGGGCACCGTTTGGCCAAGCACCAGAGAATTAGTTATCTGGTCCAGGCCCAGGGCCGTGGTGTGTGCTGGCAGTGCCCCTGTCCCCTTCCCTGACCAGACACAGACCTCCTCTCCTATGTCACAGGAGGGAGCTTGCTGGTGTCTCAGTGGGATGGGCCAGATGTGCCGGACTTGCTGGGGAGTTAATCCTGGGAGGAGGCCTCAGTGTAAGACAAGGCTGATGGACAAGTCCTCAAGTTCCTCCCTATCATCCAACAGTGGTGAGAGTGACCCCACGGCTCCTCAGGGGTCCCCGCGCTGGAGCCCAGCTGTTCTTTGCAGAGACGTGCTCCTAGGGGCTGCCGGTCGGATTCCTCTCTCCCACTCTCTGTACCCACTCACAGAGCTACCCCCAAATAAACTCCCAGCACTCCCAAAATTGCCTTGAGGTCTCCTCTGGGGAGGAGCTAAGGCCAGGACACAAACTTGACTGAACACCGGAACTATCTTGTGCTGCTGGGTGCTTGTCTGCCAGCAAGCAAATGGCCCAGGGCCAGAGCGCTAACCACTAGGAGGGGGCGCAGCATGGGGCTCACATCCAGCACCTACCGGAACCTGCTCCAATTCCTGGATTGGCACTGGAAACATGGCAGCTACAGAAACGGGGGGTACTTTAAGCTGAGCACGTGACTTGAGCCTGTAATCTCAGCTACCCAGGACACTAAGGCTGAAGACTGCTTGAGGCTTGGACAACATGATGAGACCCTGTCCGCCAAAACACTAAAAAAGTAAAAGAAAGGGGCATTTTAAAGTCTTGAAAGAGGTGTGTGAAATCAGGGCAGAGCCTCAACCCACCGGCCCGCCACTGCTCAGGGCGGCTCATGCCTCATCTCCTCCCAGGAAATGGGAAATACCTACCCCAGGAGATCCTGTCCTCCACCATGGTCAGAGCAGAGGAAGGCGCCTTTTGTGGCTCGGCCAGTTCACAACCGGCAGATTCCCGAGTGGACAGGCAAGAGAGGGGCTGTCTTCTGAGCCGCACTGCTGTCTGAAGAGTGTAGACTTCACACAGCTGAGATGAGGGACGGTGCTGGTGCGGAATGTCAAGTGAGAGATGTTTGTTTTCAGCTCGGAAGATGGTGTTCACTGTTGATTTGACCAGGTCATGTGCTGCTGTTAGAGTGCCTCTTGGAGAGAAGATGTGAGAGACGTTACATGACACTCATTGTGCCTGTAGAGGCCTGTCTCAGGGCCCTGGTGCTCCCCCCAGCCCTGGGTGATGGTCTGCAATGGAGGGAGTGCATGGACTGATTTGCCAACAGGGAGATTTGTCTCATGTCACCAGCAGCCTGGCTGGGCACCACTGACCATGGCCAGGTAGAAGGAAATCGATGCCCACTTGTGCAATTTGCTTCACTTCTTTCTCTAGGGGCCATTTCAAAATAAAGGGGAATGGCCCTTTCTTGTTCAGTGTGGTCTCAAATAGATGTTTCTTGCTTTGAATGAGGTTTCCATGGGAGGGGAGAGTGAAGGGTGCCGCCCATGGTTCTTGTCTGGGAACAGACTCTGTCTGGGCCACTGGATCCCCCAGGTCTGCCCCGCTCAGCCCCTTGGATGGCTCGTGGCCTCCCTCTCAACCAGAGGGCATGAATGAAGCTGCTTCCCCAGCAATTTGTGTTTTCTGAAAGTTGCTGGTGATTCTCCACAGTGTTTGGAAGTCCTCTCTGTGCTCAGAAGCGCCTGTGACTCAATGTAGCCCCCACCAGTCTCAGGGCCCCAGCATAGCAGGGAGAGAAACCGAGGTGGCAGGGGTGGGGGGACCTCACCAGTGAGTCAGCAGGGTTGGCTAGGACCAGAGTGCCGGGAAAGGCTCAAGGAATTAGAATTCTCACCTGACTGTGCCCCCGGCTGCAGACAGTGGCCTCGGCTTCGTAGTCTCTACGATGACACAGTTGGGCAAGCTGCTCTTCAGGGTCTCCCGGCAGCTCTGATGGCCAGGAACACTTCCAGCCTGGCCCCAGTCAGAGAGGGTCAGCAAGGTCAAAGGACCCCAGAGCTGAGTGGTAATGCTGCACTTTGTAATAGCCACCTGCCCAGATGGTGACTAATGGCAGCTTCCATGATCATTGCCTCACTGGGCTCAGCCCCATAATAGGAAAATCCTCCTGCAAGCATGTGACTGTCCCCACCCAGGGAATGGAGGATGTTTACAAACCCCTATCCTGTAAGAATGTGTTCATAGTACAGACAGAAACTCCTGTATTGGCTAAAGGATGTGCCCGTTGAATTCCTACCCGTAAGTCTCCTGTGTTGGCGTCACTTGCTGGGAGGTGCTCAGGTCGGGCCTTGGGGCGTGTCCTCTTGCTCTGCTGTTGCCACTCTTGATTTTTAAAAGCATGCATCATGTTCAGTTAGTACACCTAGAACCTGCTTTTATACAAACAAATTAAAGCTCAGCCCTAACCGTGGCCCAGTGGGGCGTGGGGAGTGCCTCTGCGTGAGATGCACGGCTGACCCCACAGTGCCTGGCAGGCCAGCACCCGGGGCCCAGCAGCCTCATTTGGCCACAGCAGGGAGCATGATGCCATCCCTGTCCCCTGGCTGGACCACAGGGATCTGTACAATAATAACTAAGCAGAGACTCACGTCCTTGCTGTCTTTCACTGCGTGATTAAAGGGCCCCACCCCACCAGGCACCGTGAGCTCCGAGGGAAACGTCTGCTCCTGGCTTATCTGGAAAGTGGAGCCCCAGTGAGGCTGAGCTGTGTGCGTCATGCAGGACATGCAGGCTCAGTGTGGTGGGGGCAAAGCAAGGACCGAAACTTAAACAACGGGGCAGGTTATGGAGCTGGCTGTGACTTCAGAGGAGTCATGTGAGGCTGGCGTGGCTGTGCCCCCTTGGGCATGCAGTCTCCCAAGAAGCAGCAAGAAGAATCCACCACTCAGAACAGCCTGCAGGGGAGAGCACCCTCCCTGCCTGCTCATCTGTCCAGAGAGCTGCCTCCCCACCCTTCGGCAGCTCCAGGAGGAGCGACTCCTCCAGGCCTGAACTGAGGGGACTGGGTGTCTGGTGCATTAAGCAAGGAGAAGGGAGGAGGGCTGAGAGGAGGTAGGAGTGCCCATGCCTGTGTTCTCAAAACAAGTGGAAAGTGACATCCCTGGCCCCCTAGGTGTCCAGCATCTAAGAAAGATACTTGGAATTCACACACACACATACACACACACACACACAACACACACACACACAGGCACACACAAGCACAGACTCACACAAACTCAGACACACACAGCCAACATCCCGTAGCCCCTGCTGGTCATGAGACTTATTATTGGATCCCTGGGAGTCTGCATGTATCAGATCCCAGTGGTGAGAAACCCACTGGGCCCCCTGCCCATCACTCACTGTCCCCAGGTCAGAAGTGTCACCAGGCCTTTGTCCCTCTGCCAAGGCAGCTGGGTTGGTGGGGAACAGAGGGGCAAGGGAGAGACCTGGGGCTTCTTTTCTCCAGCGTCACTCTGGGGGAACCCATACACTATGCATTTCTCCCCCCATGATAATCAGGTCCTGAGCCTGCTCCTGCACTGCAGCCTCCGCCCAGTGCCAGGCTGCCTCAAGCCAGCAAGATGCCTCAGCCTCTGGAGATGAAAAGGAAGGCTAGCTATGCCCCCTGGTGGAGAGCTGCTGGTTTATTCCTTAGTGATGGGTCCTGAGCATTGCCGTGATTACTTTGTAGCACACTGATAACTTTCTGGAGCCCCTGAAAACACAGTTCACTGCCATGAAGGATGTTTCCTTGCTAAAACCTAGTAAGTTGTTTTCCCCAGCAACTCTGACAGGCAGAAAACCCCATCTCAGCACCTCAGCACCCCTCCCCTGCCCCAGGAAGGTAAGGGAGGGCAGCAGGGGAAGGAGAAAATGCTAGAAAGCAGCTCCTTCCTGGTGAGACATTTAAGCCCCAACAGTGGTGGGTCGGTCTGCATCCTCCTGGGAGCCTGGTTCCTGCAGTTCCCACAGCCGCTCTGGGTGAAACTGGCAGGAAAGACAGACCTCTACCGGGCAGGGCCTCTGCAACTTCTTTCTCCTGTGTTAAACTGTTCTCAGTGACAGAAGCTGCCACGATGGTGACACTGAAGAGTACTGACAAACACACTACCTGAGTAACAGACACTGGAGCCAGCTGACTGCAGCAGTCAGGGTGGGCGGGTGCTGCCTGACTGCAGGGGCAAAGGGCCCCTGGTCCTCTCTACACCCTCCTGGCATCTCAGAGCCCTGGCCTGAACCTGCCTTCCTGGCCGTGGCCTCGAGCAAGGAGGCCTGGTGTATGCATGTCCATGGAGTGGATCAGCAGAGGGATAGAATGAGGTCTGTGTTTTTTACCCCATCCCACCCCATGGCCTACACCAGAAAGTCATGTAGGAATGAGGAAGATAAAGAGGGTCCTTGCAGCGGACACCAGGCTGCCCAGCTTAGGTTGTGCCTGGCCTCAGGACTCAGCCCAGCGCCCAGGGCAGCCCAGCACTCACGGTCATACCACATGATCCCCTTCTGTGTTCACAGGGGCGTAAGGCAGCTCTCCACACACAGAGAGCTCCCAGGACAGGTCCTGCCCAGGGTGTGACTGATGACCTGTTCCCCCAGTCCAAACTCCTGGCCCTGGGCTCTGATGGGCATGGCTGGGTCAGGTCCAGGCAGCTGTGGCAGAGAGGGTCACATGGCACAGACTGGGAAGCTCCTCCCCACAGGGCTGGCATTCACCATCCACCAATGCTCTCCCTTTCAGGGTGCCTGATAGTGGTGAGGGTCAGATCATGGATGACGGAGGTCATGGCCAGAGCAGGCGGTACAGAGGATGCGTGACCTCCCGGCCATGGAGAGCTTGCAAAGTGCCCTCGGATGTGACACAGGCTGGAGAGCAGAACACGCAGTCACTGTGCACTTAGTGGCTCCCACCTGTGGGGGCCATCTGCTGCTCACTGATATGGCCAGCCTGGCCTCTGCCTTAGACTGGGCACCTGCTGTCCCCGGACCCAGGTCCTGGCCACTCACCACCCAACACTTAGCATTGCTCTGTATGAAGCAGCGGAGGTGCCTCTTTTCGTTACACAAAGAATGGATTCGGGCCTGGGGTGTGAGGAGGGACACGGCAAGCCGATTGGCACCAACGCAAAGGGGGTCCCTCCCCCACCCAAGGGAGCAGGAAAGCCACATGGGGTCTCTTGAGTCCACCAGGTCACGGGCACTTATTCACTGCTAACCAAGCTCCCTTTAGATGGTCATTCTGGTGACAGCAGGAGCTGACCCTGGAGTTTGAAAGGGCAGGTCCTGCAGAGCATGGCCATCAGGAGCTGTGGGCCTGGGGGTGCTGTGGGCAGATTTGTGGAGGGCTGTGGCATGGTGAGGAAGGAGAACTGGCCCTCAAGATCTCAACCTGAGGAGGCCACCCTGGCTCTTGTGCATCCTCCACCTGTCTTGCTTCTGATCCTACTCATTTTCTTCTCTGCTGGCCCAGCTGACTCACCGGCAGCAAGACCAGGCCCGCCATGGGCCCTGCCCTGAGGCTTGGCCTCCATATGCCCCACCTGGAGACAAACACTTCCCATAGAATGAGGCTCGGGACTCTGCCCAGACACTGGCTGAGCAGGAACAATAGCACCCGGCATCAGTGACGGAGGAAGGTGTAAAGACCCCATCAGACAAGGCAGGGACGAAGCTTCTGCCCTAGTGATGGTTTGAATCCAGGGCTTGTGCTTATGAAAAAGCTCCTCAAAACATAATTTATAGAAAAATAAAACCAGCAACCTCTTTATAAAATACCTTCACTTGGGACACTGCCACCCCTTGTGACCAGCAGGGATAGAGGGGCATCCACTGGTTCCCTCTCACCTCCAGAGGCTGCCTGTGCTAAGCCAACCATGGTCCCTGAGCCGGCAGCTCTGTCCCTTGGGTGGCTCAACAGGGCACTCATGCTGAGCAAATAAATCTGCAAGGAAACACCGAGAACCTTGTCCTCCCAGCATGAGGCTTGCTTCCACGTTGTGCTTCGCTGTCAGTATGAAAACCTGATTCACAGAGATGCTCTGATTCTCTGCTCCTTGCTTCCTCAAGGTTGGGCCATTTCGAATGAGTTAATGAGACGATAATTTTCTCTCCAGGAATTGTTATCATCTGCTTTGCTAGTGTCTCCTTATTAATCCCAGCCCTGCTCAGATGCTCCCCTATGAGGCCCCAGGTGCCCATCGGGGCCGGGCTCAGCCTGAGTATCCTCCTTGACTCAGGGCCGTCAGGATGGACCACTTTCTGGCCATCAGGGCATGGGTCCCAGCTTTCCCCATGTGGAGTGTAGGGGTCTTCTGGTGGGTTCTACTCCCATGGCAGCGTTAGCCAAGGAGTCTGGCTCTCCACCAGGTCTGGGGGAGCTTGGAGTCATCAAAGGAATCTGCTGTGAAAATCTGGGGGTTGCTGTTACCTTGTCTGGAATTACAAAAACAACGTTGCCAGAAGAAGGAAACTAAACTAAGTCTGACCTCCATAAATTAGCTGCACCTGTGTGGATGAGCGCAGATTTGTTGAACTCAATTTTTGCATTACATTTGCATAATACTCTCATTTAAGTAATGAGAGGAGAAGGTATGGAGATGGGAGATAGGGGGAATGTGGCCTCTGAGCCTGAGGGCTCCCAGTAGAAGGAGCCCAGGAACAGAGTTGCCCCTCCCACAGTATGACCTCCGCTTCCCACAGATCATATGGCAAATGGTGTTTTCTGGCAGGGTCGGGGGTGCGGGGGAAGAAGCATGCCCCATGGCCCAGTCTCTGTTGCTCACTGCCACCTGGTGGGGAGGTGAAGAAGACTGAGGAAGGCAGAATGCTTGGACCAGTGTGAGGTCTGGACTGCATCCCCAAAACCCCATATGCTTCCTACAAGTTGTTTAATCATATATTTTTTAAATTTCTGTATTGTATGATGCACCATCCAGGGCTGGCTAATTCCAGGGGACTCCCTGTTGAGGGCTTTCATGTGTAAACCACCCAGTTCAAGCCCATGGCTCCAGCCACCTCCTGTATAGGCTCTCATACTCCCAAGCCAGTATTTCCCTACCCTAAATCACCCAGGGCCAGAATCCAGGCCACTAGAGGCCATAGCTGCCGTCCAGAGCCCTCCAAAATTGCTGAAGTGTCCAGTCCTAGGCCTGCTCAGCTGCTCACCCTTCCTCCCCAGCTCCTTCCCATGATAAAGACTCTGGGCCTTCTTGCCCCTCGTTCCTGCTGCCTCCTGGCTGAGCTGCTGCTTTCCTGGGTGGCCTTGCCTGGTACGCCATGCCCCACCTCTTGGGAACTGTAAATAAACAACTCTCCTTTCAAGGCAATTGTCTCCGTGTTTGTCACCTTATCATAACTAATTAAAATATACCCTCAGTACATCATAAACCACAAACCTCTGTCACCCTGGCAGCTGGGAATGAACAGGAGATGCCTTACAGGTGCCCAAGCACTGGTGGACACAGAACAAGCTGAAGGTGCCAGCCCCAGGAAGACTGCAGGAACTCTGAAAGGAAAAGCAGGTTCAGGGTCCCCTGGGCAGGGACTGAAATAATTATTGCTACCATTTTCCAAAATGGCATCTTGCATCTAGATCAGGAATCTCCCATCTTTTGGCTTCCCTGGGCCACAGTGGAAGAAGGAGAATCGTCTGGGCCACACATAAAACACACTAACACTAATGATAGCTGATGAGCTAAAAAAAAGAAAATCTCGTCATGTTTTAAGAAAGTTTACAATTTCATGTTGGGCCCCATTCAAAGTTGTGCCTGGCCGCAGGCAGCCTGCAGGCTGCAGGTTGGAGAAGCTTGGTCTAAGTAGTGATCCATGTGGGGACAGCTGCTTTATTTGCAGAATGACTGTTTCACGTGCACACACTGTGGGCTCTTTGTACATAAGCTGGCTTGTCTGCTCATGAGCTATGCAGAAAGGCTGGCCTATACGCAGATCAGCTCACTTCTGGTTCCCCCAAATGCTAAGATGTTCTAATAAACATGCTGCTCAGAGTTGGCTGGTCAGAGGCGATTCACAGAGCTGACATCAATTAGCTGCCCTGGACCTGAGCTCAGTGTCCATCCCGAGTACAGCTGCTGGCCCATGACACATACGTGCCAATTCTCCCACCCTGGACCCCACCAGCTAAGTGGGGCTCCACCACAGGGTGGGGTTCATTTTCATGCATGTTGCTGCTATTCTCTGTCCATCCGTGCAAAGCAGGCGGGCAAGAGGGAAAGAAATGTTAGAGCTGTCCTAGTTGTCTCTGGAGATCCCCAGGCCTCAGCCCATGGCTCTCAACCCCAGTTTTCCTGCCGTGAGGCTGGGCACCATCCAGGAAGTGCATCTGGGCCTTGGCCAAGCTTCCTGCAGGACAGTGTGGGGAAAACTCTCCTTCCACTTCTGAAATGATGCTACGAAACACCTCCACCCAACCAGTAGATAAACTGGTACTTGAAACATGCTTGCAGCTTTTGAGAGGGAATTGGTTGCCTGTAATAAATAGTTTTATCTAATAAGAAGCTACACTGAAAGCTCATTGAAATAAACAAGGATTTGTATTCTCATCTTGGCTCCGAAATGACTGGGAAATCATTGGAGATTGATGCTTCCCTACAGGCATCTCTTGAACTCAGAGTCATCTGGCCTGCACGTGGCTGTGTGTGCACAAATGATTCCACTCCAAGGTGATCCTACAGGTCCTGAGAGACTTTGGGACAGGGGCCTCCAGACTGTGGTAACACCATGCTTCCTTTTGAAACCCAGGCAGAGAAGCTTGGAGATGAGAGGCACTGGGGAAACACCAGAATGGCCAGCAAGGGGAGAGACCTTCTGCCTGCCCAGCCACCGTGTGCCCAGAGAGAAGTGTGGGCGTGTGGGGAGGGACACAGCTCTGCCACTGCTGAGGCAGAGATCTCCAAAGCCACTGCCGGTGGGGGCTGTGTGGAGGTGTAGCCCCCACCTCTGTCCTGGGCCCCCAGCATGCAGCCTCCCATCATCAGTCACAGCCTTCCTGGGTCTTGCCTGTCTGAGAAGGGCTAGGAAGACCAGGGGGCACAGGGATGGAGCCTGGGGCTGATCTTCCTTGGAGATGCCCCAGCTTCTGGCCTCACATTGGGCCTCTCCATGTGGCTTGTGTGTTGGGCCTTGCTCATCCTACCCATCGGCCACCACACAAGAAACCCTTGTTCCCACCGTCAGACCTGGCTTACCCCACCCATCCTCTATCGCATGAGAGACTCTTATCCCCACCATCAGGTCTGGCTCACCCCACCTATCCTCCATTGCACGAGAGACCCTTCTTCCCACCATGTTGCACAGTGTGTGAGGTACCCTGGCTGGAGGCCCAGCTCTGGAGTCAGACTGGGGAAAAATGTGTCGTCTCTGCCAGTGCTCACTGTGTGCTCCTGGACAGGTAACTAAAGCCGTCTGTGCTTGTTTCCTCGTGTTAAAAAGGGGAAGGATAATCACCTATACTTTAAGGGGTTAGGCTTATTTTGAATTACACAAGAAACAGAGCTGGAGTCAAGGACTGTTGGCAGTAATCATTTGAGAGACTATCCCAGGAAGAGCTGGGAATGAGTCGGGATGTCATGATCAGGTGCTGCAGAGCCTGACGAGACCAGAGGAGGTCCAGCAGAACCCTCTTGGGGGCCAGCACTCACGGCACAGGGGATTCAGAGACCGGGCCAACTTGCTCTGTTGGACGGACTCTTAGCCTTTAATGTGCTCTCTTGCAAAAGGGAGATGAGGGCAGCTGACAAAGGCCCTCTTTTGAGTTCCTGCCAGTGCCTTGATTTCAACAGTGAAACTTTCCTCTGGAATTAAACAATTCAGGCATCTCAGAATTGTTCAGGGAGAGGCAAAACCTTGGCCATGGGGCAGGGGACACCAATACAGGGAGAGGAGACCTTGGCCATGGAGCAGGGGACACCAATACAGGGAGGGGAGGCCTTGGCCATGGAGCTGGGGACATCAATACAGGGAGGGGAGGCCTTGGCCATGGAGCAGGGGACATCAATACAGGGAGGGGAGGCCTTGGCCATGGGGCTGGGGACACCAATACAGGGAGGGGAGACCTCGGCCATGGGGCTGGGGATATCAATACAGGGAGAGGAGGCCTTGGCCATGGGGCTGGGGACATCAATACAGGGAGGAGGCATCTTGGCCATGGAGCTGGGGATGCCAGTTTGGGGAGGGGACATCTTGGCCATGGAGCTGGGGACATCAATATGGGGAGGAGAGGCCTTGGCCATGGAGCAGAGTGATGCCTAGTAGAGCCACATGGGAAGCTGTGGCATGGGTGCTGCCTGCACTCTCTGGCTCATGTGATTACTCATGTATTGCTTATTTGCTCAGCGTCTGCTCTCTGCCAGACACTCTCCTGGGTACGGGGATGCAGTATCCCTCATGAGCTCAGACATATACAGGACAGCCCGACAATACAGCAAAACACAAGTGAACACTGCTTTAGGTGATGAGGAGTGCCAGGAGGGGGTATCAGGAGAGAAAGCTGGAGGGCAGTCCAGGTATCTTGGGCAGAGTTGTTGGGGAAGGGCTTTCTGAGGAGTCAATGGCGGCCACAGCCTGCAACCTTAGCTCTGGGCAACCTCTGCTCAGCCAGAGCTGAGAGCAGGACAGGATATTTTCTTGAGACTGCAGCTGCCCACACCCAACTCTCACAGGAGCAGGCTCCACCCCCTGGGTGCCTGACCTTCAGGCTGACCTACCCTCTCCCTTCAGGTCAGCCTTGGGGTCAGGGACAGGGACTTCCCAGCCCCTGCACAGAGCGGGTGCTGGAAACATCTGGTGAAAAGGACAGACCCAGACCTGCCCTCAGAGAGCTCATGGGGGGTGGAGCTGGCAGAAGAATGTATAGGTGCAGATCTGATGGAGGTAAGTGCTGGCACCCAGAGGGGAGGCTTCAGGTGGTCCTGGGCTGAGGTGGGGGCTGGGTTAGGAGTAACTAAGGCTGGAGGCAGAAGAGAATGGCGTGACTGGGCATAAGGCAGGGACACTGCTTGAGTCTTGGATGGAGAGAGGGTGAGTTGGGCACAAAAATCCTAGTGAAGCAGCTGATGGTCTGAGCTGCCGGGTACTAGCAGCAGAAGCTGTAAGCATGCCTGCAGCCTCCCACCTGAGAACAGCACCAGCCCAGACTTCATGGGATGTCCCCCCTTTGCACTTGGTGCTTAAGGTCTCAGGGTGTCAGAGATGAAGAAGTGTGTTCATGTGATCCTCTTCCCCCTGGGTCAACTCATGAGGCAGGGAAGGCTGCCCAAGGTGACACTGAACTCCCATAACTACCCTAGACCAAGCACGTCTCTGAAATGGGACTGTGAGCCCCACTGCAGGAAGGGACAAGGCCTAAAGCACCAATTTCCATTTTATCCTGAAGACCTGAGAGTCTTTCAAAATACAGAGTTATTTTGTTGTTTTTGTTTTTGCTAAAAAAGAGGAGAAAATGTCAAGAAAAAGGAAAGGATAGGAATAAAATAGACCTTGAAAATTCAATGGAAACAAACCAAATTTGGCTTCTGATAATATAATTTCATCACTTTATTGAAGTATCCTGTACTTATAGAAAAGTGCTCAGTAGATTTTCAAAAGCAAAGCTCACCCTGTGGCCAGTACCCAGACACTAGCGGAAGGTGTGAGCCGCCCACAGTGCCTCTGTGGTCCCTCCAGAATGGCCTCCTCCAGGGAAAACACTGTCCTTATTTCAGCAGCACAGATTAGTTTCTTCCTGGAATTTCTTTTTCCCAAAGACCCCAAAGGAGACAGGGAATGGGGGCAGCTTCTGTTCTTAAAATGACGTGATTGGAGGGAAAGCAGATACAGGCAGGCAGGAACCCTCAGCAAGCTCCAAAGAGTCCCACCTCCGTTCGGCACCCATCAGGGATCAGCCACAGTGAGGCCAAAGTTACACCTCACCTTAAGAATGATTAGCAGGTTTACACCACTTTTGTGCATTCTTTTTAAAAATTTATATTCTTGCATTATTTTTCCCATATGGGTTTTTAAGCCTGAGAGTGTTTAAGTCAATTAGATAGAAGTTCAATCTGGTCTTGAATACCTTTGACTTCATGAGTTAATGAGTGCTAAGTAACTCCACCTTCCCTTTCATCAGGAAGCAGTGTTATAGCTATTCTATTTGCATTTTAATTATAACTCTTCTCAGAATTTCCCCAAATAGCAAGATCGGAGGGGAGACTTCCACCCAAACATTCAGAGCTGGGGCCCATCATGGCCACCAGTCACAGCCCTCGTTGCAACTTGGCTGTCTCTGTCGCTTTTCCTGAGGGTCAGCACCAGCCACGAACAATTGCTTTTCTTTCATGCCTGATATTGTTTCTTCGTTTTCTTTCTTTATTGAGGGAGTAGATGCCTTCTTCTCAAAAGAAGGGGTCTAAGAAACTCTCCCTAAGGAGGTGATTCAGAGATTAATGAGTCACACTCCTGGGGGAGTTTGCATTTTAAAAGAAGACTGAGGAAGATGCAGACACCCCCTCACCTCAGGAAGGAATTAGGGAGGACAGGAGGGCAAAGCAGTGGGGCTCTGTCTTCCCCTCCAGCCCGTCTTCTGTGTGTGTGGCAAAGAGGGCTGCTCCAGATAAATTCAGATGCCCTGAGACTGCTGGGCTGCAGGCTTGTCTGCATGGCCTGCCCTTGACCCCTTAGGGAAGCCCACCTGTATTAGTCCATTTTTGTATCGCTATAAAGTAATACCTGAAGCTGGGTAATTTATAAAGAAAAGAGATTTAATTGGCTCATGGTTCTGCCGGCTGTACAGAAAGCATGGCACTGACATCTGCTCAGCTTCTGGTGAGGCCTTTTACTCATGGTGGCAGGACCCATGAAAGCAGGACCAAGAAAGAGGAGGGAGGCACCACGCTCTTACACAGCCGGATCTCAGGTGGCCTCAGAGCTCAGTACCAGGAGTACAGCACCAAGCCAATCATTGAGGGATCCATCTCCATGAACTAAACACCTCCTGCCAGGCCCAACCTTCAATATTGGGGATTACATTTCAACATGACATTTGGAGAGGATAAACATCCAAATTATATCCTGTCACACCTAGCCCCCATGCCTCATGTCCTTCACACATTGCAAAATGCAATCATCCCTTCTCAATAGTCCCTAAAAGTCTGAACTTGTTCCAATATCAACTCAATCGAAGGTCCAAAGTCCCAAGTCTCATCAGAGGCCCATCTCCTGCCACCTATGAGCCTATGAAATCAAATCAAGTTATTTACTTCCAAGATACATTGGTGATACAGGCATTGGCTAAACATTCATGTTCCCAAAGGGAGAAATTGGCCAAAAGAAAAGGGCAGGAGGCCTCACACAAGTCTGAAACTTAGCAGGGTAGTCATTAAACCATAAAGCTTCTAAATAATATTCTTTTGAGGTAGGAGATCAGCAGGTCTTGTTTTCACAACCCTGCTGATCAAAACAGAATGCAGCCCAAACCAGTTAGGACTAGGAATGATCATGTGTTTGCATAAGACACTCCCACCAGCACCTTGACAGTTTACAAAAGCCAATGCAATGACCTGAAAGTTAACTTACATGGTTCCAGGAACTCCCTGCTCCTTTTCTGGAAAGTTCATGACTAACCCACATGAATTAGCATATAATTGAGAGTGGGTGTAAATATAGCAAGCCAGCAGTCCGTGACTGCTACTCTGGGCCACTCTGCCTATGAAGCAGCTATTTTGCTGTGCACTATCATGCTAATAAAGTTACTTATTTCACCATTGGCTTGCTCTTGAATTCCTTCCTGAGTGATGTCAAATCCCTCCCAGGCTAAGCCCCAATTTTGAGGTTTGCCTGCATCAGCCTGGTGAGCATGAAGGGGCAAACAACGTGAAGAGGACAAATGAGACAAAGGGACTCAGCACAGATTGGAGCTGTGGAATATAATCCTATGGAGCTGTAACTCTAGAGGGCTCTAATGCTGTAGAGCTGTGCACCAGCCAAAGGCTCTTTTCAGGGCCACCATCTTTCTTAGCAAACAACAGGTGGAGGGAACCTGAGGGAAACCTTCACCCAGACCCTAGGCGCTATTTAGCCTCCACAAATCATTGAATCTCTCCTTTGGCCCCCCTTGATACTGGGTGAACCAGAAAATGGGTTTGACTGAGCAAAGACCATGGCAGGTGGAGACAGTAGAGAAATTTCACTGCCAGCTGAGAGCACCAAGTTCTAAACACTGTGATTTATTTCCATCTTCTTGGTAAACAAGTGGTAATTATGACAGAAATTGAACATATCTTACAATGTACATAATGATTTCCAATACTTCTTATAACTGGATCAGGTTTCTTAAAGTGGCCAAATATTTTTAAAGCCTAGAAGCTGGGGAAGTGGTTTGTGTGGTCACTATGCCCCCACATCAACACAAACACACACACACACACACACACACTCACATACTCACAGACCCATGCACTGGCACACCTACTCACAGGCTCACAGACTCACACGCTCACACTCACAGACTCACACGTGTGCACATGCATGCACACACAGTCACATACTCGTGCACACACTGTCACAGACTCTCATGCTTGTGCACACACTCTCATGACTGACTCGCGGTCTATGTCTGCAGGAAGCAATTCTCATTGGGATTTGCCACCTTGGGCCTGGACTCATGTTGTTTCCTTAACAACAGCCTGCCCCACATTGTCACAGTGTGGCAGCTACTTTGGCCAGTCCAAGTGGAGCTGTTCTCATCCAAGTTCTTCCAGATCTCACCCTCTGACTCAGGGTCATTTCAGGGAGGGAAAGGGGTAGATTCATAGCGAGGAAGAGCTCCTCTTCTTCCTAGGGGCTGAGCAGTGCCCCCAGGGCAGTGAGACTGGGTGGCTGGGGTACAGCCCTGTGCTCAGCAAGGAGAGCTGTCTCATGCAGCACCAACATGCCTGGCTCCGTGAGACACCAGTCAGCAGCACTGAGCCTGCCTGCAGGGTGGGGGACATGGGCTCAGAGTGGACCACAGGTTCAGGATCACCTCTTCTGGTGCATGTGTCCTGCTCTGAGGCCACACATCCATGGGGTCAGAATGAGTGCAGGGAAAGTGGCCCCACTGTGTTTCCCTTAAAGCAGGGTACAGAGGATTGACCTAGTGGGGCCACTATGGGCCTAAGACCCTGGCTATGGTCCTACCTTATCACGAACTCACTGTGGGCCTCAGACTGGCCAGACCTCTCTTAAGGTCTCTGTTTCCTCATCTGCACAATAAGGTCCCATCTATAGTGTTGGATGGAAATTGAGTCAGGACTAGTGGGATTGGGGGTGATTCACCAAATCTGTACCCCAGGGCAGAGCAGAAGGACAGCTTCCAGAGAGTTCTTCCAGAAGGCGCTCAGCCCCTTGAGTCCTATGAGGAAGGAACCTCCCATCACCACTGATCATGTTGTGCAATGCCACAGCCTGGCTCACTGTGTCCACAGGAACCAACGTCCTTGGGGTCAGCCATCTGGACACACACCACTCTGTTCACAGAGGAGCAACCTTTCAGTGTTTTCCTTTCCCCTTACCACAGGGATGGGAGTGTAAGAATTTACACTCCTCTACACCAGCCAGGTGAGTTACTGCAGCTCTATGACTTGAAAAATCACCTGGCATGCATTTGTAACACAATCTATGAAGTGATAAAAGAACAGAATCCATTGCAAAAAACATTAGCAATCTCTCCTCCATAAATCACAACTTTGATAAAGTAATTTCTATTCAGAAGACTTAGTGCAATTATGGTGCTGAGCTCAGATCCCAGCACAATTTCATTTACAATCAACGTGGCATCTCCAACACACTAACTGAAGCATTATCACTATTGTCTTCCATATGAAATATGCATAAAGTATATCTCTTTCTCTTTATTCCCCCAGTAAATAGCATATTCTGGACACGTAGCATTTCAGTGATTGTGCCAGTAGGCCACAGGGATCACTGACTCTCACACCTGAGAGGATACTTGAGGCCCATGGAGGTGGAGAGACTGCCCAATGCACATAGCTCGCAGCAGTGCCTCTGTGATGGCTTTCCTCCCAGGTGACTGTCCCCCCAGCATTTTACTGACACACACAGAGTTTCTGGCTCTGTCCTCCCACCAGCAACCTCTGTGCATAACCAGTCTCCTTCTACCTGCCGTACTTGGGGTTTACAAAGAGCACTTAGGCCTGCAGTAGCTAATTATTGCACCACTGTACTCCAGTCTGGGCAACAGAGTGAGACTTGATTTAAAAAAAAAAAAATCCATGGCTAAGTTGATGCAAGAGCAGGATCTAAATCATAGACTTGAAAAAGCAGGGAGAGAGATCCAAGATGGCCGATTAGCAACAGCTCAGGAATGTAGCTCCCAGTGAAAGCGCAGAGAACGAGTGGACGCCACACTTTCCGACCAATTTTTGTAGCCCACAGACCGGGAGATTCCCGGCAGAGGAGACACACGGG